>OY856187.1:377355240-377518316 GCA_963693315.1 Diogma glabrata | reverse complement strand
ACACCCAATAAACGAATGTTTTTTACATTCACCTATTGGTTCATCACACATACTGAATAAAATATCTTTGGGGAACTTGGTCTTTTATCTGGAAACAATCAACAGCTGTGTTTTGGTAGAGTTGAAATTGACAAGGTTTTGGTCACCCCAGTCGGCGACTTTATTCAGGTCCTTGTTCACGTTTATGGCAGCGTCTCTCCGGACAGGATTAATTCGTTCGTGCATTTTACCTTTTGAAGGAAGGGGCTCGAACGAGTTGTGCAGAGTAACTATCATCTGTAAAACTATTTATTGGGTTGCTAATGATTTTCACAATTCGTTGATATAAATCAAAAATAGGCTTGGGACAATACTGAGCCCTTGGGTACACCAGCGTTAATTAGTTTAGACTCAGAAGGAAATCCGTCTAAGGAGACCGAATGTATCAGTTGGATAGAAAATTTGAATCAACCTCACAGCATTGGGATGAAACCGTACGCAACGAAGCTTGTTGATTAAGTTTGGCGCAATAACAAAGATTGTATCCTTCCACTGTTTCATGGATTTCACTACCTGGCCATCATAGTCTTGTAATGCCACTATATCCAGTGTGTAGCTCTCGACTTGTTCTGTGAGTTTTAGGAGATCTCTTGGTCTTCTAAAGCTTAGCACGTTCCAGGTTCCCATTTTAAAATCGTAGTCCGATAATGAATCTGAGATATTCCATGACCTGTGAACAGAATCATGACAATAAATTTTTTACGGAGGGGCTAACACCCCGTAGCCCCTCGCCCAACCTAAATTTTGTGAATGGGTTCGTTCTACATCTTAAGGTCACCCGAAACATCCTTTTACGCCCCTAACATGGAGAACAGACGCTTTCTACACATTTATATAGCGAGCCGCTTGATCCAAGACAGACGCCCGCTCCAAGCTGCCCCTAACATGGAGAACAGACGCTTGAGTTGCATTGCTTTATGACGCCAATGACTCGCCATGGTGCAGAATCATTGAGTATAAGCAGTTTTTGCTCTGCCCCTCTCAACTACACCAACCTAATTCTGTTAGCGTTACCTAAGTAGCACGGTGTGGACGTAGAATTTCGGATTTCGCTACCCCCTTCTTCGTCCACAGATTCGTAATCTTCACCTTCAACTTCTCCAGGATACTTCCGAGTTTTATGGAACCCTTCCGGTGAAACGAGAGATCCCACAGCTGCACTGGCTTACAACCTCTCAGATATGAACTAACTACAATATGGACTAACTACAATCGACAAATATGACTACTATATTCTATCCGTGATGACTACTATGACAACTATATTCTATTCAAGATGAAGTAGTTTTGCAAAGCAAAAATAAAACATCAACGCACTCTAATTTTTTTATTTTCTCATCACATTTTTATTTATTTACCATTTAGAATACTTATTAATATGTAAATATGACCACAGCGCCTTTTAAGATGCCAAAAGTGGTGTTTGTACCTAAGAACCTGAAGTCCTTATATATGAAATCTAGCTTGGGTCAAACTAGATTTCATATATAAGGACTCATGTACACCACCTGATCTTTTTACCACGTATAGATCAAAGTGTCCAGATTTTTTCTGAAAATTCTGGCCGGGGTACATGAGTCCTTGTTATAAAAAATCATTTCTGAAAGTATGGCCCAGATTGATATAGAAATCCAATAACACTCTTTAGCTTTTGAGGATTGGAAAGATTCAAACGATGAAAAGTTACTGAAGATATTGGATCGCAAAATAATTTAACAGTAAGTTTATTGAGTTTTCTCAATTGTTACATAAAATAAACATTGTTCCTATATTCGGCACATTCTGGCTCATACCAAAAACATATAATTTCTCTTAAATCCTTACATTCAAGTGTTGTACTCTTTACCTTGGTACGTTCTATATACGCAGTTTTTTGTCACTAGATGTGTTGTTGGCCTTATATCTGCATCACTATGATATCGATTGTGTCTAAACCTTAGATTATAAAATACACAGGATAAGTAATATCTTTTTAAGTTGAAGTTATTTTTATTTACATAAAGTAGTGTGCGATTTTAACGTGAATGTATTTGCACTGAAAAAACACAGTAGCCTAGAACTTTAAATACCATCGAGTTTTCCCTTGCTTGACCAAATATGCTACAAAATAACAGACTTATGTAGAAATTTTGTATTTAACATTTTTACCGATTGGAGAATGACCAACCTATTCAATTTTATTTTATGTTTGTCAAAGTATTTCGATTAAAATAAAACTGATAATATTAAAACTGAAAATTTGATCCTAACTAAAATTTTATCATGTGCGCTTTGGTTTTGTTTTCATTTAATTAAATTTAAAATGAAATGGATATTGTTTAATGGTTTACTGTTTCAGGTTTTGTTTTAATTTAGGATGAAATTAAAATGAAATATAGATTATTTGCAGTTACTTCTTTCTGGCAATAGAAGAATAATAATATATTTTTTTTCTATAAATGGAAAGAGATAAAAATGCTGCATGGGACCCTGTATTTTTGTGTTTATTTTTACAGGAGCCTTTTCTTTTGTGAAAATTATTTTCAATGCAAAATTTCAATTTAGAAATAGCTTCAATTTTTTATAGTTTTTATATTGTAGATACACAAATATTACTTATCCTGTATATTTTATAATTTAAGGTTAATTTAACGAACGTTTCAGATTACATTTTTCGTTTTGTCAGTTTTATAATTCGTAATTTGATTCGCTTGAAAATAAGCTAAATTTCTGAGGAAATACGATCACTATAAAAGTCAATGTTTACGGTGAGGATGATGTATGTATGTGAACGCAGATGCACTTCGCATATATACATGGCTGGTCGTTAAAAATTAAATTTTCTCAGACGTCCCTGAAGGCTTCTTTTAGTGACAAAAATATGTGGGCATATTTTTTTAAATAAAAAGAACACGTGCTGCAAAATTGTAGGATTTCAAGTTTGATAAAATCGTATGGATTTTTTTGATATCTCGTGAAATATGCAGATACAAAAAAAAAATCATATGACATTTTTATTTCTTTTTACTGAAAAAAATGTTTCCACGTGTTTTTTCACCAAAAAACAATTGTTTAGAGGGCTTCTGAGAAAATTTAAATTTAAACGACCAGTCTAACAATCAAACCAACATGTTAGCATTGATTTCCACCACTTGACTCAATAGTTTTAAATTATCCTCAGATACCATGTTGACCGTTTTCTATAGCTATCATAGAGAATGATTAATTAACGACCAGGTCTAAAGGCACACATTCTGAATAATGTAAACGTACACCTTAAAGTGGATGTATGTCAAAAACTTCTGATCGTCCTTAATTTAGGTCGTCATTTTAATGAGTACACCTATGTTTATAAGCTTCATATAGAAACAATGTTTCAAACTACAAAATTTCACTAATATTAAATAAAATTCATCTCTAAAACTAAGTTCAAAATTTATATTTATATTTTTATATTAACATAAAAATATAATTAATTTATATTTTTTAAATTATAGCACCTCTATGTTATCAACAGTTTTACATCAGACTATTTTCGATCTTGTAGCAGAGAAACAAATAATTAAAAACAAACTTAGTTCATTTTCTTTTAAACCTCAATTCTAAAGATAATTTCCGTGCAAGAAAATACAAGTCAAAAAAATATTGTTCAGTACAACAAGGATTGTGTGTTCACTTACAAGACGATAAAATTGTACTACAACTGGAGGATAACATTATTACAGATTTATATATGTTTAAAAATAATATCGAAGAGGACCACAAGAAAATTTTGAATTTTATCAATGATAAATATAACAGACACTAATACATTAGCGAACTCTACACCAGTTTGCAAAATATAGTGTTCTGATATGCATTAAATACTTCAGTTCACGTCTAACTATTGCCTTTTCTTGGCTATAATTGTTATTGTAACATGAAATAGCATAACTTCAAAATATAGATATTGTTGTGGCGTATGGTGCAACTAAAATTCAAATATGTTTTTTAGATTTAGTAGTCTATGAAAAAAGAAACAAAAAGTTTTTTTTGTAACACATGGCATGAAAAAATATTCAATTTTGTACTAGAATAGAATAAAGAAAAATCTACTTTTTCCGCACATATGACCACAAAATATTTTGTATGCCTGGCACGCACGCCGCCTGCATGTGAGATTTGTAGTTAAATCTATCCTATGTATAATATTTTTATAGCACTAAAATATCAAAATAATAATTTTAATAACTTACCATTTAGTAAAAACAACTTAAACACCTTGCATCATTTGAATTGCAAGAAAAAACAATTTATTTGGGTTTCCAAAGTTTACAATTTTGACAGCTCTTAGTTGGATTACTATGTTTTTTTTATAAAAGCCGTAGTTGAATTCTTATGTTTATTTTTTTCGAGCTAGTATAATTTACAACTATTACAACGAAGATGGCGCACTTTAATTATTTAAATCTGTTAAATTTGTTTATAACTTATGGTAAATAAATGATTAAATAACAATGACATTAATATTTATAAATTTTATGCATTTGTTACAAAAATAGTGCGTATTACTTGTGCGAATGCGTTTTCCAAACGCGAGTTATTGCAGCACTCCGTACGGTCGTGCCTGTAAACTATCTTTTGTTTGAAAACGCATTCGCACTAGTAATAAAATTTACTCTTCTAGTTCCATTTATATAGTCAGATTTTTTGTTCATAAGCTTTATGATTAGTTTTGTTTTTTTTCAAGTTTTTATAAAAAATGAATTTTATTATTAAATGTACACTTAACATTTATAAATCATATTAATGTGATTTGTTCAATTTATGTTCTTGTGAATAAACGTCTAGTTATTATAATACTGTTTCTCTAATCGAGGATGTATTTCTAAGTTTGTTTTCATCGTTTAAACTCGATTTAAATGTCGATTTTAATGAATAAATTTATTAAAATAATATGTTAGATAACAATAAGGATTAATAATAAATTATAATGTTATGGATATTATGCTGTTTTAATTATGTTGATGGAAATTTAAGCAATTATGAAATAAATGAATTGAGATTGGAGATATTATATTGGGATTATTAAAGCAAGATACATAGTTTTGGGATTGGAGTAAATTTATTATATTATATAGCGCGAATGACAAGCTATAATTGGTGACCCCGACGTCAAAATCATATCGAAAAACAACGTAGAACATAATTCAATTCAACATAAATGAAACACCCTATAGCATATTCATCGTGATCATTGTGATCATCGTGATCATTGATTGATGTTCAACAAAATAAACACAACAACAAAAGAATGATATGAATAGAATTGTTGTTGTTCTTTTTCGTATTCGTTATTTCGACTTATGGAACATTACCGGTAAATCGATTTTTTTAGATTGTACGGAATTTAGTATTAAAACAATTATTTTAGGTAGAATGAATTAATTGTAAACTATACGCTATACCGTGCATATAAAATCGTGTAAATAGAATTTATTTTTAAAACAGTTTTTTTAAATAAAGTTTTATGTATTATTTTGGACTCTGTGTACTGAAAATTTGAGTTGAATACTTAATAAAACCTGGTGTTTTGCTCACTAATTAGTGATCGAAACCACAAAGAGATTTGGGGAATTGCGTTCATCGAATTGAGAGTAAGGCCAATCGAAGTAGAGTTCAGAATGGTAACAATATAATACAGCTCGCGTACATTATACACGTTATTTGATATATTTACTAAAATAATACTGAGTTATTAAAAAGACAACATTTTTTTAAATCCACCAAATTTACAAATTAAAATCAAAATTACTATAAAAGTGGAAGAAAAAAAGTTTAACCGAAAGAAACAAATCAAAAGATGAGATGATGGGATGGGATAAGTTTATGTAAGTTCAGGAAAAACCTAACATACACCAAGTTTCATCAAAATCGGTCACCCACCAGTGTTTGAAACTATTGAAGTGAAAAAGAGAACTTGTCCAATAGAAAGTCTATTTTTTCAATAACTTTTTTGTTCAATAACGACTGAGCATTTGACTAATTTTTAAATACTGCTACATGGAATTGTAGCAGATATACAGTCAAATTGATTTTAAAAGACTTGGAAAAGTATCTTGACAAGATGCGATGTGATTCCTTTATTGAAACTACCACAAAAAGCAGTCCCATTAAATTATCATTATTGGTTCCTACTGAAGATGTTTTAAATGAGCACATTAAAAGAAAATTTTTATCAAATTCAATTGTGGCTTGGAAACAGCAGAATTAGTCCAACTGGTTGGAAAAAGATTTATACTGAACAATGTTTGCAACCTATCAGAATAGTCCCCATGATCATGTGATGATTACCACATATTTTATACTTTGTGAGGCGCCTGTTCTTGACGAGTCCGAAATCGTGCGGGCTTGACACATTAAATGAGTAAAATATGTTATGTGGGGTATCGTTAGAATCAGAATTTTATAACAAACACAATCCCCCATATTACCCCCTGATCGGTGACATAACCATTTTTTTCTCCCAAGGGGGTACCCTTATGGTAGAAAAAAATATTATTTTTGCATGTCATGTTTGGTGTCGATTTCAATATAATCGGGGATGCTCAGTTCAATGATGATGATAAAAATGGGGGCCGGACTCGGGGTAGTCCAAAAAGGGGTGGAGGTTGAGGGGTCGGTTATAAAAAATATCGAAATTATCGTCATAATAAAAATTGGGGTCAGACTCAGGGTAGGGTGGGGGGAGGGGATAATAGGTGGGAGGAGCGAAGGGGGGGGGGGTACGGTATAACCGTATCCGGGGGTACGGTATAAAGTATCGAAATTGTTGTCATTATTATCGATTTTTACATAATCGAGGATGCTGAGTTCAATGGTGATGGTAAAATTGTTGACCCGACTCAGGGTAGTGCAATAAGGGGTGGGGTTGAGGGTCTGGTCATGAATAGAATCAAAATTATCGTCATTATTATTGATTTCAACATACTTGAAGACGCTGAATCCAACAGTGATGTTTAAATTGGGATCAAAAATATGAGGGTGTCACTAAAGGGTGGGAGTTTGGGTTGAAAGCCGAAAATATATTATGGGTACCGATTTTGGATAAATTGAGGGTACTGAATGCAATGGTGATGCTGAAATTAGTATTTGGGGGTCAGGCAAGAAATTAGAGGATAAAAGTTTGGGTCTAAAATTAGGGAAATGTTCAAATATGCATAAGAAATATTGGTTTTTCTATGAATCGAGGATACTGATTCCAATGGTGGTCTTGGAATATGCAATCAAGCAACCATAGGAGCAAAATCAGAAGCTAGAGGATGGGGTGGAGAATAAAAAAATGTTCAAATATACATTATACACCAAGGCTAGAGTTACTTAGCAAAGGAGCCCCTTAAAAGTGGGTTATTCTTAAATATTAGTTGAATTATATCCGGGAACGGTGGTAGATTCTACAGTCATCTCAACATCAAATTCATGTCTATTGCTATTTTCAGCATGTAGTTGTAGGGATTGCAGTATAACTCAATCAAAACATCTCAAACCAGAAGTTTTGAACCCATACGTGATTATATTTGTTCAAAAAAATTAGATTATAAACGCATTGTAACATAGTTTTGTTATAAATCAGCTTCAGCAACACATATCTGTCGAATTTTATTTCGCAAACAAAACTTAATAGAACGCAATAGAAGGTAAATTTTATATGCCCGGTTGAAGTTATACAATTGTCAATGTATGGATAATTGATAAATCATTATATTAGTATGTTTTTAATTGCAAAACTGATAAGCTTTTAGAACTTAGTCAAATATTCTAGTTTGTAGAGCTCATAGTGTTAATATATCTTATCTTATGTTTAAACCTAAATATATTAAAATTATATATCGATATATATTCAAACTAAAGAAAAATGGATACTTTCTTTATGGGTAGGTTTGGTTAATAACTAATACAATTATTATTCGAGTTATCTATTTAAAAATAAAATTATTTTAGATGAAACCGAAAAGAAACAACCACCAAATTTATATTTCGATTTCGAAACATTTTCAATGATAAGTCAGGTATGTAAAAGTTAGATTATTTTTACCAACAGGAATGTTAATTAAATTTTGAAATATAGTTTTACTCACTCTTGTGTATAGATGCCGGATTTTAATGAAATCATTCAATCGGTTTTCGTAGTATCTTCAAAGGATGATTTGAATCAATTTACTGATGTGAAATTAGTCGAAATGAAATTAGATCCCATTTCCGACGGACATGCTGTCTTTGATATGCCAATGCAGCTCAAATATACCATTCCATGGAACTCGAATTTTTTTTTTTATATATTAAGCGATGAAATATTTCGTTTTAAGGAGGTAAGCTTACAGATGTGATTTTGTTGTTAATAGCTATGTAATTGCTTCACAGTCTGTGCTTTAGTGATTAAATTGTAATAGGTGATTTCGGTTTTTCTTCTTTTCTGTTTTTAAATTTTAGATTTTTAAACAAGAACACGATAGTACTACGTGGAATAAACTACTATGTTGCATTGCTTCCAAAAAAACGATATATTCGTATAACAAACAACTATCGTTGCATTTGATTGAATTTACAGAAAATGTTAAACTGGAAATGTTTGAAATGGCTTTAGGTTGCTTATATAACAACAATTTTAATTCTAAATTATTTATTAAAAAAGCCATGCCATGGCATCGAAGATATTATACGAGTTTGGCTAAAATACCAACATTTAGGGAAACAACACTCATTGTTTCCCTCATTCTGGATCAAATACGTTTATACAATTTAAAAACATGGAATATATTTGATTTGATTGGATTGAAATTGGCATTTGTGGACTTACATAATTTTACAGACATCGATTTTACAATCGAAAGTAGTTTTAATATACTTAATGAAAACGAAAAAGTCTTTGAGAAATTCGATTTGACGTTATATTTAGAAAAGACGAACAAAAAAAATGTACATGTAGATTACTTGTTATATTTTTTATGGTTGTACGGTGCAGATTTAAAAATTCTACACGTAAACCCTTGGAATATTAAGGAAGTAGACAAGGTAGGTGCAAGAAAGGCGATGCAGGCACTGTGTCCAAAGATTAAAGAAAGTGATAACGTAAATCTTAGTGATGCAATTAACAATTTATCGTTAAATATAACCCCGCCTATCAATGGCGATTCACTGGATCTTAGTAGTGATAGTAATATAGATGGAGACACAATTTTAAAAATACTGTCACTTAAACCAATTGTGAAATTTAAATTTAATATAAAACATATATTAAATATTGATTGGAAAATCTTTGGGTGCAGAGAAACTCACTTTTCTGAAATTATTTTAACTGACGATATATTCGAAATTAACTATGGTGAATTTTTCAATCAATATTCTTGGCGTTCGGAGTATAAATTCTCAGATATTCATAAATTATTTGAAAACATTTATGACAACACTTTGAACCGATGTCCAAAAATAATTTTAAGCTATTCGAAGAAATTATTAGAGCTTCAAAATATATATTTAAATTGGGATGATTTGGCAAATATTGAAAGGATTTCTTCCGAATATGAAATTATATCTTTTAACGATTGGAAAGATTCAGGCGATGAAAAGTTACTGAAGATATTGGATTCGCAACATAATTTAACAGTAAGTTTATTTTATTTTTCTCAATTGTTATATAAAATTAACATTGTTCCTTCATTCGGCACATTCTGGCTTATAATAAAAACTTATAATTTCTCTTAAATCCTTACATTCAAGTGTTTGTACTCTTTAACCTTGGTACGTTCTATATACGCCGGTTTTTGTCACTAGATGGTGTTGTTGGCCTTATATCTGCATCACCATGATTCGATTGTGTCTATAACGAACGTTTCAGATTACATTTTTCGTTTTGTCAGTTTTATAATTCATAATTTGATTCGCTTGAAAACAACCCTGGCAAAAACTCTTGTACGAATTTTTGTTTATATCTAACATGAACTTTAAAAGATCCTTTGTGAATCTTGTATGATCTTGTATGATCTTGTGAACTTTTTGTCCCAATTCTCTTCAAGAAATGATCATGATCATGTAAGTTCCTACCCTGGCAAAAATTCTTGTAGGAATTTTTATTAGGATCTTACATGAACTATAAAAGATCCTATGTGAATCTTGTATGATCTTGTAAACCTTTTGTCCCAATTCTCTACAAGAAATGATCATGATCATGTAAGTTCCTATATAATTTTCCTGCAAGAATTTTGGGTAGGGATGCGAAATTTCTGAAGAAATACGATATGTGTTGCTCTTACACTATAAAAAGTCCAAAATGATGTTTACGGTGAGGATGCTGTATGTGAACGCAGATGCACCTCGAATATATACATGACTGGTCGTTAAAAATTAAATTTTCTCAGACGTCCCCTGAAAGGCTTCTTTTTGGTGAAAAAACATGTGGGCATATTTTTTTAAATAAAAAGAACACGTGCTGCAAAATTGTAGGATTTCATTTTTTGATAAAATCATATAGATTTTTTTTAATATCTCGTGAAATATGCAGATACAAAGAAAAAATCATATGAACATTTCTGTTTCTTTTTATTGAAAAAAAAATTTTCCACGTGTTTTTTCACCAAAAAACAATTTCTTTAAGGGGGCGTCTAACATATCAAATCAACATGTTTAGCATTGATTTCCACCACTCGATTAATTAACGGCCAGGTATAAAGACACACATTCTGAACAACATAAACGTACACCTTAAAGTGATTTTTGTCAAAAACCACCGATCGTCCTTAATTTAGGTCGTCATTTTAAAGAGTCCAGCTATGTTTATAAGCTTTTGATAGAAACAATGTTTCAAACTTCAAATTTTCACTAATATTAAATAAAATTCATCTCTAAACTAAGCTCAAAATTTATATTTATATTTTTGCATTAACATAAAAATATAATTAATTTATATTTTTTAAATTATAGCACCTCTATGTTATCAACAGTTTTACATCAGACTATTTTCCGATCTTGTATGCAGAGAAACAAATAATCGAAAACAAACTAAGTTCATTTTCTTTTAAAACCTCAAAACCAATTATAATGTTCATGCAAGAAAATACAATTCAAGAAAATATTGTTCAGTACAACATGGATTGTATGTTCACTTTACAAGACGATAAAATTGTACTACAACTGGAGGATAACATTATTACAGATTTATATATGTTTAAAAATAATATCGAAGAGGAACCACAAGAAAATTTTGAATTTTATCAATGATAAATATAACAGACACTAATGCATTACCGAACTCTATCACCAGTTTTCCAAATACAGTGTTCTGATATGCATTATATACTTCAGTTTACGTTTAACTATTGCCTTTTCTTGGCTATAATTGTTATTGTAACATGAAATAGCATAACTTCAAAGTATAGATATTGTTACGGTTTTAACAAAATCATATCGAAAAACAACGTTGAACACAATCAAATTCAACATAAATGAAACACCCTGTAGCATCTTCATAACGATGATCATTGATTGATGTTCAACAAAACAAAACACAACAACAAACGAATGAAATGAATAGAATTGTTGTTGTTATTTTTGGGTTAAAAACATTTTTTTGTTGGATTTGTTTTAACCTTTTTTTATACAGTTGAAGGACATATTAAAAGTATTCGTTATTTCGCCTTATGGAACGTTACCGATAACTAAAGGTTAAATCGATTTTTCCCGATTGTACGGAATTTAGTATTTAAGCAGGTATTTTAGGCAGAATAATTATTTGTAAACTAAACGTTCTACCGTGCATATAAAATCGTGTAAATAGAATTTATTTTTAAAACAGTTTTTTTAAATAAAGTTTTAAGTGTTCTTTAATAGAAGTATTTTGTGTATTATTTTGGACTCTGTGTACTGAAAATTTCTACAATAAACCGTTGAGTTTCGAAGCTGTTAGAAGAATATTCTAGTTACGAATATTGATTGAGCTGCATTGTTTTTCTGTTGTTCTGAAACAATTAAGGAGTTGAATACTTAATAAAACCTGGTGTTTTGCTTACTAATTAGTGATCAAATCGAGAAGGAGATTTGGGGAATTGCGTTCATCGAATTGAGAGTAAGGCCAATCGAAGTAGAGTTGAGAAACGTAACAATATAAAACAGCTCGCGTACATCATACACGTTATTTGATATATTTACTAAAATAATACTCAGTTATTAAAAAGACAACATTTTTTTAAAAACACCAAATTTACAAATCAAATCAAGTAATCTTAAGATGCTAGTTTGTCAAAAAAAATATATGAAAATCAGAGGCGTCAATTGGGTAGGGCTGGGGGGGGCATTGGCCCCCCCCAAGGATCTGATACTATCAATACATCGATTCAATAAAACCATCCAATCGTTTACACTATATAAAAATTATACACTATAAAAATTTTGATGCACTGTTATTTTGTAAATTCGTCTAATTTTTAGAAGATTTACTTAGCTAATATACCAATTTTATCGCATACTATTAATTGAAATATATCTGATAACATAATTATTACGTTACATATTATTTTGGCCCGACTAAAGTACGGTTCACCACAATATTCAAACCGTTATCGTTCTTTGTATTGAATAGAGCGCCGCCGATACGAAAGGCGGTCGTAATGCATCTAATCTTCTGATGAAATCAGTTTTATAAACAGAACACGATCGTTCTTCCAAAAACGCCGTGGGTGCGTATTTTGACAACATTCTATTGTACGATAGTGTTTTGTTTATAAGATATTCGTGTCTAAGCCAGAGGAAACAAAATATTTCATTAGTATAGGGTTCCTCGAGATTTCCTAGTGCAGTATTTAACATTAAAATTTCAATTGTTATTGGTCATTGGTAATTTATATAAACTTAAAAGTAAGTACATGCAGGAGAACACAACCTAATTATATCCCACTTATTTGGAGAACCCTGACTGTTTGGCCCTGTTTTTTTATCTATATCATATTGTACAAACTTTACAAGACTTTTTTAAAAACAATAAATTAAAAACATTTCTAATTGTAAAATCCTAGAACATATCGGTTTTCTTGATAGTTGTGCTAATTTTTATAAAATGAATGAAAATAATTACGAGAGTAATTTAAATTTTTTGTGTTATTTCCAGTGATTTTATAATAGTGAATGTTTTATAATGGACAAGCAATATTTTCTAAAGACACGAACAAATATTTAAGTTATGTAAATATTTTCAAAGTATGTTATGAAAACTTGCTGACAAATTCTTATCGCTATATGGACTATAATTCTTAATTCATAAAATAGCAAAAATCATATGTTTGGTTGGTTATAATAAAATCCAAAACGTATCCTAAACGTCAATCTTTGTTCATTTTTTTATACAGTCACAGGGAGGGAGAAACTATTATTTTTTGTGGTAGGTTTTTCTTATAGATTTAAAAGAAGCTCGCAATAATTGTACAATTTTGAATCAAATGAAAAATTTACGCACGTTTATGGGTAGTAAACTGACCGGACGTCCCACGCTGCGTCGAAATGTCCCACATTTGATTGCGTTGTCCCACGGAGAAATTTGTCCCACGAAGCGTACCACGAAACAAATATTTCCACCACATTTGCCCGCATTATCGAAATAATCAAATAAGCCTTATATCTACCTACGTACAGTTTGCGCAATATCTTAGTCAAAGCAATGGCTTCACTGTTTTTTCTTGCAATTTGTATAATGTTATGTATATGTTGATTTATCTATATTGAGAGAACAAACTAGTTCAATATTTTTTTTACTAAATAGTGTTTTAACTATAATTTTCTAATTTCTTAGAAATACTGAACTCAGTTTTTTTCACTTTCATAATTTACATTTTGTTTTGCGAATATCTTTTAATGTCTAACAGATCTATCTCAACGAAAAGGTTTCTTTGTTTATAGAAACATCTGCCCGGTGTATATTTAAATTTTCAAACCAGAGTTTTACTTTATTCGAGCACTCATTTTAATCCTTTGAAATAATATTCAAAAATTAGAATGTAAAAAAAATGATTTTACTCCTTTGGAGCAGATTACATTTTCCTGTTCTTTTATTCGATTTATGAATAGCCCCTCTACGTCATCCCTTATATTCATTTTTCTAACAATACATGAATAATTGAACGAATCATTCAAAGCATTTTACGTTGACAAGCATCAAATTTGAAGCAAAAATAAAAGTTTTCAGTATTTGAAAGAAAATATTTATTTCAATTTAGTAGCAAGAATGATATTTTATTATTTTCACTCCTGTATGTGGGAGCGTTATATTTTTTTTAAGCTACGCACTCTGAAAGAACAAAGTAAAGGAGTGATATAAGTAGCGTTTCAAACTCTGTTTAAAACACACTTAAACTAGGTAGCTCAAAAGTAAAATTATTATTTTCTAATTTATAATTATTTTTCTCAATAAAGAACAAACAAAGCAAACAGCATAAAAACTTGATAAATGGTATATATTTGCAAAAGATAGAACGAGAGGTATACTGTAACCTCTTATACTTACAGAATACAGAAAAGATATTAATTATTTAGTAGAATTAAAATAAATTTTTTCAATTGTTTTGCAGTCTTTACTTGTGTAACAAAAGTTTTAAGCTACTATAAAAGGTAAATTTTTGCTAATTTTTAAAATTATATTTAAAAAGTTCTCCTGCAAATCAAGATGGATAGAAAACGTTTACGTAAATTCTCATACGATATTGAATTGGACTATCCTTTTATAAAAAAATCAAAACATAACGACGCAAAGGTTTATTGTATTACCAGTCGGAGTGAATTTGCAAACTAACAGTGGACATTATGAATTAAAAGACATATAGATACAGATAAACATAAAAAAGCGTTGCTATAAGCCGTCAGCTCCAGTAGCTTGAACAAGTTTTGTTGTTATTTTGTTTTCTTGTTGTTATTTAACATTGACAAAAAGTTAGTTGCAATTTGCGCTGATAACTCGAATACCAATTTTAGTGGTGTCACGTCAAGAAGTGAAAATTTAAAAGCCAACTAAGCTCGAATTTGAACAAGAATGTATTGGGTATTGGATTCGCAGCCCATATTCTTTATAATGCAATAAGAAGTGCTGCTGATTTAAATGGCAGGGTTAAAAAAATTTAGATATTTTACTGTCTTTACTGGAGACGTTGAAGGAGTTCTGCGTCAAAAATAATGTCGAACATAACCAACTTATTGGATACAGTGAAACTCGCTGGCTGGCGGTAATGCCAAACTACTTTCTTGATGCTTAAACAATGCAGAGATGATACTAAATTTAAAATTATTTTTAACAAATGAAGGGATTTTGCAGAACTTTGCGGCATTCGCTTCGATGAAACAACAATAGAAGCCAAAGATCTAGCATAGTAACCAAGGTAGCTCAAAAGCATTTTAGTTTCATTTCTAAGACCATGCATTTAAATGCTTTTAAACATATGTGTGTATAAAAATGTACATGTTATGTTTTACGAAAAAAATCTTTTTATGTCATTTAAATTCTCGCCCCCCCCAAGATTTTGGTGAAATGACGCCACTGATGAAAATCATTCTTAACGATATTTTTTGACAACTTATAATAAAATAATCAAGTTTTGGTCTCACATACAGATGCTGACCATCAAGATTTCTACACATTCAATGTTAGTTACTACACATTATCAATTACAATGAACGTATTTTAAGCAAAAAAAAGTCAGACAAGTGCGAATAAAATTCGCTCGTCAAGGGTTCCGTGAATGTAAAAGAACACAATATCAAAAACTATTGACAAACAGTTGTGTTGTAATGTCTTTATATTTCCAGACCATAGACGCATAACAAAATAATTAATGTTTAATCGTAAATGTCAATAGTAAATTACAATCAAATCCACATTGATCAAAAATAACTCAAAAAATGTTACATTAGGTTAAATCTCATCCATAGATGTTTATGGTAACTCAAGAAAGATTCACCAGCTTGTAAATGGTTTAAATTTGATTATTTTTTCGGTCAATCAAATGTTGAAATTTAGGGGGGGTGGAGAAGCTACATACTAAAAATATTTTTTTTTCAATAACACAAAAACTGTGCACCGTCTAGAAAAATTGTAATGTTTCTTAAATTAAGTGCTCCTTCATATGACACCCCATTCGCTTGGTTCAAAAGTGGTTTTTACTCTCCCCACACCCATCCCCTAAACACACAGAAATATAGTTATTTGAGACTTTGCTATGATTTTCATTCAAAATTTACAAATTTTCCTGTCCCTGCGAATTTTTTCAAATTTTTCTGTCAATCATCGTCGAAACGTAGGGAGCGAAACGATCTGAATTTTGCACTTTTTTGATAATAACTCAAAAACTTTACATCACAAAATTCTAAAAAAAATTGCGATGATTTATAAATTAGGTGCTCTTTTAAATGACATCTCACTCGCTTGGGTCCAAAAAGATTTTCTTTACCCTCTTTACCCCGATCTCCTAAACACACTGAAATATAATTATTTGAGACCTCTCTATAATTTTCATACAAAATTTACCGAATTTCCTAGCTCTGTGCATTTTTTCAAATTTTTCTGTCAATCAGTGTCGAAACGTAGGGGGGGGGGGGGACGGTCTGGATTTTTCACTTTTTTGTCCATAACTCAAAAACTGTGTACAGCAAAATTCTAAAAAAAAACTGCAACAAATTTTAAATTAAGTGTTCTTTCAAATGACGCCCCACCCGCTTGGGTCAAAAAGATTTTTTTTTTACCCTCTTTACACCGGTCCCCTAAACACACAGAAATATAATTATTTGAGACCTCTCTATAATTTTCATACAAAATTTACTAAATTTCTTAGTCTGTGAATTTTTTCAAATTTTTCTGTCAATCAGTGTCGAAACGTAGGGGGGGGGGACGGTCTGAAAGTTGCACTTTTTGGAAAATAACTCAAAAACTGTGCATCGCAAAATTCTAAAAAAAATTGCTATGTTTTTTAAATAAAATGCTCTTTCAAATGACACCCCACTTGACCCCATTTTAAATAGTGATTTTACCCCTCCTCATATCCACCCCCTTAATAAATCTAAGTATGAGGATATGACACTTTTTTATATTTTTTATTAAAAACGTACTAATTTTTCTATTATTCCAAATACATTTGAAAATTTTTGATCAGTTAGGTTCAGAGCTAATCGAGGTAAGAAAACACGAAAAAAACGTCATTATTCCAAATTATACAAAAAATGGTGGGGTGTAAAACTCCAAAATAAATTTTTAAGAAATACTGAAATGAAGCCCTTTCATATGATACCCTACTTGAATCTATAAAAAAATATATTTTCTCAAAGGTCTCACATCGTACCCCTGTAAACCAAACGAAAACCACTTTAGTTTTATTTGTATCCGTCATTTCATGTGAGCAGATTAGTTTTATACGCATCTCAAATTTCAAGTCCATAGCATTTATAGTTTACGAGCTAATCGATATAATGTGAAAAACTCGTTTTACTCTCACCAATAGTGTTCCGTATAAAAAACGGAACCCTAAATACAAATTTACTTGTTTTGACACGATGATTTTTTTGACATTCCTTCTTTTTTTTGTTTTGGATAAAAAATTTGCAAAATATGCAAGTGATTGGTTACCCTTTCCTTCTAATCCAGAAAAATAAGTAGTCGAAAATCTTGATGACTGACATATAAACAGAAAGGTGAACCCAAAACATGCACCGTGCTGAAGTTTGAGCTAAATCGAGCAATGGATGTGCGAATGGCTGTATATTTTCTCTTTGTATGTAAAATTTGTGATTGTCGATTTATGGCCAGTTTTACGTAGCAAGCGTCGTGAGCATTTGACTAATTTTTAAATACTGCTATATGGAATTGCAGCAGATATACAGTCAAATTGATTTAAAAAGACTTGGAAAAGTATCTTGACAAGATGCGATGTGATTCCTTTATTGAAACTACCACAAAAAGCAGTCCCATTAAATTATCATTATTGGTTCCTACTGAAGATGTTTTGAATGAGCACATTAAAAGAAAATTTTTATCAAATCCAATTGTGGCTTGGAAACAGCAGAATTAGTCCAACTGGTTGGAAAAAGATTTATACTGAACAATGTTTGCAACCTATCAGAATAGTCCCTGAGCCCACACCCATGATCATGTGATGATTACCACATATTTTATACTTCGTGAGGCGCCTGTTCTTGACGAGTCCGAAATCGTGTGGGCTTGACACATTAAATGAGTAAAATATGTTATGTGGGGTATCGTTAGAATCAGAATTTTATAACAAATACAATCCCCCATATTACCCCCTGATCGGTGACATAACCATTTTTTACTTCCAAGGGGGTACCCTTATGGTAGAAAAAAATATTATTTTTGCATGTCATGTTTGGTGTCGATTTTAATATAATCGGGGATGCTGAGTTCAATGATGATGATAAAAATGAGGGCCGGACTCGGGGTAGTCCAAAAAGGGGTGGAGGTTGGGGGGTCGGTTATAAAAAATATCGAAATTATCATCGTAATAAAAATTGGGGTCAGACTCAGGGTAGTCCAATAATAGGTGTGGGGAGGAGAGGGGGGGGGGGGGGGGGAGGGGGTTCGGTTATACAAAGTATCGAAATTGTTGTCATTATTATCGATTTTTACATAATCGAGGATGCTGAGTTCAATGGTAATGGTAAAAATGTTGACCCGACTCAGGGTAGTGCAATAAGGGGTGGGGTTGAGGGTCTGGTCATGAATAGAATCAAAATTATCGTCATTATTATTGATTTCAACATACTTGAAGACGCTGAATCCAACAGTGATGTTTAAATTGGGATCAAAAATATGAGGGTGTCACTAAAGGGTGGGAGTTTGGGTTGAAAGCCGAAAATCTATTATGGGTACCGATTTTGGATAAATTGAGGGTACTGAATGCAATGGTGATGCTGAAATTAGTATTTGAGGGTCAGGCAAGAAACTAGAGGATAAAAGTTTGGGTCTAAAATTAGGGAAATGTTCAAATATGCAAAAGAAATATTGGTTTTTCTATGAATCGAGGATACTAAATCCAATGGTGTCTTGGAATATGCAATCAAGCAACCATAGGCGCAAAATCAGAAGTTGGAGGATGGGGGGAGAATAAAAAAATGTTCAAATATACATTATACACCAAGGCTAGAGTTACTTAGCAAAGGAGCCCCTTAAAAGTGGGTTTTTCTTAAATATTAGTTGAATTATATCCGGGAACGGTGGTACATTCTACAGTCATCTCAACATCAAATTCATGTCCATTACTATTTTCAGCATGTAGTTGTAGGGATTGCAGTATAACTCAATCAAAATATCTTAAACCAGAAGTTTTGAGCCCATACGTGATTATATTTGTTCAAAAAAATTAGATTATAAACGCATTGTAACATAGTTTTGTTATAAATCAGCTTCAGCAACACATATCTGTCGAATTTTATTTCGCAAACAAAACTTAATAGAACGCACCCAAAGGTAAATTTTATATGCCCGGTTGAAGTTATACAATTGTCAATGTATGGATAATTGATAAATCATTATATTAGTATGTTTTTAATTGCAAAACTGATAAGCTTTTAGAACTTAGTCAAATATTCTAGTTTGTAGAGCTCATAGTGTTAATATATCTTATCTTATGTTTAAACCTAAATATATTAAAATTATATATCGATATTTATTCAAACTAAAGAAAAATGGATACTTTCTTTATGGGTAGGTTTGGTTAATAACTAATACAATTATTATTCGAGTTATCTATTTAAAAATAAAATTATTTTAGATGAAACCGAAAAGAAACAACCACCAAATTTATATTTCGATTTCGAAACATTTTCAATGATAAGTCAGGTATGTAAAAGTTAGATTAATTTTACCAACAAGAATTTTAACTTAATTTTGAAATAAAGTTTTACTCACTCTTGGTTATAGATGCCGGGTTTGAATGAAATTATTCAATCGGATTTCGTAGTATCTTCAAAGAATGATTTGAATCAATTTACTGATGTGAAATTAGTCGAAATGAAATTAGATTCCATTTTCGACGGACATGCTGTCTTTGATATGCCAATGCAGCTCAAATATACCATTCCATGGAACTCAAATTTTTTTTTTTATATATTAAGCGATGAAATATTTCGTTTTTAAAGAAGGTAAGCTTACAGATGTGATTTTGTTGTTAATAGCTATGTAATTGCTTCACAGTCTGTGCTTTAGTGATTAAATTGTAATAGGTGATTTCGGTTTTTCTTCTTTTCTGTTTTTAAATTTTAGATTTTTAAACAAGAACACGATAGTACTACGTGGAATAAACTACTATGCTGCATTGCTTCCAAAAAAACGATATATTCGTATAACAAACAACTATCGTTGCATTTGATTGAATTTACAGAAAATGTTAAATTGGAAATGTTTGAAATGGCTTTAGGTTGCTTATATAACAACAATTTTAATTCTAAATTATTTATTAAAAAAGCCATGCCATGGCATCGAAGATATTATACGAGTTTGGCTAAAATACCAACATTTAGGGAAACAACACTCATTGTTTCCCTCATTCTGGATCAAATACGTTTATACAATTTAAAAACATGGAATATATTTGACTTGATTGGATTGAAATTGGCATTTGTGGACTTACATAATTTTACAGACATCGATTTTACAATCGAAAATAGTTTTAATATACTTAATGAAAACGAAAAAGTCTTTGAGAAATTCGATTTGACGTTATATTTAGAAAAGACGAACAAAAAAAATGTACATGTAGATTACTTGTTATATTTTTTATGGTTGTACGGTGCAGATTTAAAAATTCTACACGTAAACCCTTGGAATATTAAGGAAGTAGACAAGGTAGGTGCAAGAAAGGCGATGCAGGCACTGTGTCCAAAGATTAAAGAAAGTGATAACGTAAATCTTAGAAATGCAATCAACAATTTATCGCTAAACATAACCCCACCTATCAATGGCGATTCACTGGATCTTAGTAGTGATAGTAATATAGATGGAGACACAATTTTAAAAATACTGTCACTTAAACCAATTGTGAAATTTAAATTTAATATAAAACATATATTAAATATTGATTGGAAAATCTTTGGGTGCAGAGAAACTCACTTTTTTGAAATTATTTTATCTGACGATATATTCGAAATTAACTATGGTGAATTTTTCAATCAATATTCTTGGCGTTCGGAGTATAAATTCTCAGATATTCATAAATTATTTGAAAACATTTATGACAACACTTTGAATCGATGTCCAAAAATAATTTTAAGCTATTCGACGAAATTATTAGAGCTTCAAAATATATATTTAAATTAGGATGATTTGGCAAATATTGAAAGGATTTCTTCCGAATATGAAATTATATCTTTTAACGATTGGAAAGATTCAGGCGATGAAAAGTTACTGAAGATATTGGATTCGCAAAATAATTTAACAGTAAGTTTATTTTATTTTTCTCAATTGTTATATAAAATTAACATTGTTCCTACATTCGGCACATTCTGGCTTATAATAAAAACATATAATTTCTCTTAAATCCTTACATTCAAGTGTTTGTACTCTTTAACCTTGGTACGTTCTATATATGCCGGTTTTTGTCACTAGATGGTGTTGTTGACCTTATATCTGCATCACCATGATTCGATTGTGTCTATAACGAAGTTTCAGATTACATTTTTCGTTTTGTCAGTTTTATAATTCGTAATTTGATTCACTTGAAAACAACCCTGGCAAAAACTCTTGTACGAATTTTTGTTTATATCTAACATGAACTTTAAAAGATCCTATGTGAATCTTGTATGATCTTGTATGATCTTGTATGATCTTGTGAACTTTTTGTCCCAATTCTCTTCAAGAAATGATCATGATCATGTAAGTTCCTACCCTGGCAAAAATTCTTGTAGAAATTTTTATTAGGATCTTACATGAACTATAAAAGATCCTATGTGAATCTTGTATGATCTTGTAAACCTTTTGTCCCAATTCTCCAAAGAAATGATCATGATCATGTAAGTTCCTATATAATTTTCCTGCAAGAATTTTGGGTAGGGATGCGAAATTTCTGAGAAAATACGATATGTGTTGCTCTTACACTATAAAAACTCAAAAATGATGTTTACGGTGAGGATGCTGTATGTGAACGCAGATGCACCTCGAATATATACATGACTGGTCGTTAAAAATTAATTTTTCTCAGACGTCCCCTGAAAGGCTTCTTTTTGGTGAAAAAACATGTGGGCATATTTTTTTAAATAAAAAGAACACGTGCTGCAAAATTGTAGGATTTCATTTTTTGATAAAATCATATAGATTTTTTTTAATATCTCGTGAAATATGCAGATACAAAGAAAAAATCATATGAACATTTCTGTTTCTTTTTATTGAAAAAAAAATTTTCCACGTGTTTTTTCACCAAAAAACAATTTCTTTAAGGGGGCGTCTAACATATCAAATCAACATGTTTAGCATTGATTTCCACCACTCGATTAATTAACGGCCAGGTATAAAGACACACATTCTGAACAACATAAACGTACACCTTAAAGTGATTTTTGTCAAAAACCACCGATCGTCCTTAATTTAGGTCGTCATTTTAAAGAGTCCAGCTATGTTTATAAGCTTTTGATTTCAAACTTCAAATTTTCACTAATATTAAATAAAATTCATCTCTAAACTAAGCTCAAAATTTATATTTATATTTTTGCATTAACATAAAAATATAATTAATTTATATTTTTTAAATTATAGTACCTCTATGTTATCAACAGTTTTACATCAGACTATTTTCCGATCTTGTATGCAGAGAAACAAATAATTGAAAACAAACTAAGTTCATTTTCTTTTAAAACCTCAAAACCAATTATAATTTTCATGCAAGAAAATACAATTCAAGAAAATATTGTTCAGTACAACATGGATTGTATGTTCACTTTACAAGACGATAAAATTGTACTACAACTGGAGGATAACATTATTACAGATATATATATGTTTAAAAATAATATCGAAGAGGAACCACAAGAAAATTTTGAATTTTATCAATGATAAATATAACAAAAACTAATGCATTACCGAACTCTATCACCAGTTTTCCAAATACAGTGTTCTGATATGCATTAAATACTTCAGTTTACGTTTAACTATTGCCTTTTCTTGGCTATAATTGTTATTGTAACATGAAATAGCATAACTTCAAAGTATAGATATTGTTACGGTTTTAACAAAATCATATCGAAAAACAACGTTGAACACAATTAAATTCAACATAAATGAAACACCCTGTACCATCTTCATAACGATGACCATTGATTGATGTTCAACAAAACAAAACACAACAACAAACGAATGAAATGATTAGAATTGTTGTTGTCATTTTTGGGTTAAAAACATTTTTTTGTTGGATTTGTTTTAACCTTTTTTTATACAGTTGAAGGACATATTAAAAGTATTCGTTATTTCGCCTTATGGAACATTACCGATAACTAAAGGTTGAATCGATTTTTCCCGATTGTACGGAATTTAGTATTTAAGCAGGTATTTTAGGCAGAATAACTAATTGTAAACTAAACGTTGTACCGTGCATATAAAATCGTGTAAATAGAATTTATTTTTAAAACAATTTTTTTAAATAAAGTTTTAAGTGTTCTTTAATAGAAGTATTTTGTGTATTATTTTGGACTCTGTGTACTGAAAATTTCTACAATAAACCGTTGAGTTTCGAAGCTGTTCGAAGAATATTCTAGTTACGAATATTGATTGAGCTGCATTGTTTTTCTGTTGTTCTGAAACAATTAAGAAGTTGAATACTTAATAAAACCTGGTGTTTTGCTTACTAATTAGTGATCGAAACCAGAAAACGACTTGGGGAATTGTGTTCATCGATTTGAGGGTAAGGCCAATCGAAGTAGAGTTGAGAAACGTAACAATATAAAACAGCTCGCGTACATCATACACGTCATTTGATATATTTACTAAAATAATACTGAGTTACTAAAAAGACAACATTTTTTTAAAAACACCAAATTTTCAAATCAAAATAAAAATTACTATAAAAGTGGAAGAAAAAAAGTTTAACCGAAAGAAACAAATCAAAGAATGAGATGATGGGATGGATAATCTGATGAATTATCTATTATTATGATCTGATTAATGATAAGTTTCTGGAAGTTCAGGAAAAACCTAACATACACCAAGTTTCATCAAAATCGGTCACCCACCAGTGTTTGAAACTATTAAAGTGAAAAAGAGAACTTGTCCAATAGAAAGTCTATTCTTTCAATAACTTCTTTGTTCAATAACGACAGAAAGCTAATCAGTTCTTTTTCGTACAGATCCACAAAATTTATCAACATTTCTTGTCTTGTTCAACAATTGCGACCGTTAAGTGAACTTTAAAATTTGGGGTATTAGATTTCAAATTATTTTGAAACTAGAAGTTTTAAATGTAAACTACGGAAAAGTACCGTATTTCCAAAGTAATCTTAAGACGCCAGTTTGTCAAAAAAAAATTTTATGAAAATCATTCTTTTCACACACTTAACGATATTTTTTGACAACTTATAATAAAATAATCAAGTTTTGGTCTCACATACAGATGCTGACCATCAAGATTTCTACACATTCAATGTTAGTTACTACACATTATCAATTACAATGAACGTATTTTAAGCAAAAAATATACAAATTTACTTGTTTTGACACGATGATTTTTTTGACATTTCTTCGTTTTTTTGTTTTGGACAAAAAATTTGCAAAATACGCAAGTGATTGGTTAGCCTTTCCTGCTAATCCAGAAAAATAAGTAGTCGAAAATCTTGATGACTGACATATAAACTGAAAGTGTAATGAAGAGCTTTTTCATTGGCGAACCAATGAGAATGGCATAGCAGAATGCGTACCGTAATTAACAGGATGCGTAGAGTAATTTAACGCCGTAACGACTAAAGCTCAGTCATCGTGGATTTGATAGAATAATACCTGCTGCTTTAACACAAATGCAGAAATGTACGCAATTTACGAAAATATATAGAAATGGAAAAAAATACAAGTGAAAAAAAGGAGACTCTGGCGACCCCTTTTGCGAAAGAACCACCATCAGCGCGTCCAACCCCCACAATCATTCCCATACGCCCACTCACTCACGCTTCATACATGCTTACATTCACCCACACACTCAGACTGCGAAGCAAGACAATCAAGCTCAAAGACCCACAGCCAGTACCGCAACTGGTAGTAATCAAACATAAGTTGTATTGCTGTCATCTGATCAATATGATACAGCTTGTACACCACTGCCATTGCTGGTAAACCGAGAATCAACTCTTCGAGCACGGGAGAGCGTCACACGCTATACTGAAAGTCTTTATTAATTATTTCCCTTTTTCTTTATTAATAACATTTTTAAAAATTCATAAAACCATACGTAATTCCCAAAAAAAATATTTACAGCTCAAAAAAAAGTTCTAATTTGATTTGTAAGTTGAATAAACATGTCCAAACCAGTTTGTTTCAATACCTGTAGTTTACAGTATGTTAATGTATAATATGGTTAATAAACATAAAACATGACAAGGATTTGGTTTTTTTTTTGTTTGTATTACAGTTATTGGAGAATGATTTTTGGATTTACTTAAAAATATAAATTCATAAATTTAGGTAATATAATAACAGAAAAGGTATTTGGAATACTAAGTATTACCTCAGAGCAAAAATAATTTGATTAGAATTAGTTCCAATTTTGACTGAATGTGTCTCGCTACACGCATCGCCAGCTCACACAGACACACGCATCGACAAGCAAGCCCCCATTCAATCACTTGTACACCCTTTCACACGCATTCACACTTCTACGTTGAAAAAGTAATTAAAATAAACCAAGTTCACTCACCCCATGTTTAATGAGGTACATTACCTCTCCAGGCTTCAAAGTTTTACGGCCTTAGACCTCCATCAGCGATGAATAATCCAACAGGTAAAGTATTACGGGTAAAATTGCATAAATAAAACTTAAATGCTGAGTTGAAATTCGGTTGTAATAGCGCAAGAAAATTGTATATCAATGTTGAGTTGAACTTCAGTTGTAATCACACTAAAATTAGATATCACTGTTGCGTTGAAATACGATGGTAATAGCCAAAGTTTTGTATGAATGATGTGTTGAAATAAATCAGGTAATGGTAGTAGTAAATAACATAAATTTTGACTGAATGTTGCGTTGAAATTAATCCGGCAATTGGTGTAGTAAATAACATAAATGTTGTACCAATGTTGCGTTGAAACACTGTAGTAACGATGCGTCGGAATAAATCAGGCAATTGTTGTAACAAATAACATAAATTTTGAATAAATGTTTCGTTGCAGTACGGTATTAATAGCACCAATCTTATATCAATGTTGCGTTGAAATACGGAAGTACTAGTAAAAATTTGATGTCAATGTTGCGTTGAAATGCGGTAATAATAGAAAAAATTTAATGAAAATGTTGCGTTGAAATGCGGTAATAATAGAAAAAATTTGATGAAAATGTTGCGTTGAAAATCGGTTGCAATAGCGAAAATTTTATTATATAAATGTTGCGTTGAGATACGGTGGAAATACGGTAGTGATAACCAAAAAAATTTTATATAACTGTTGCGTTGAATTATATTAACGGGCAATTGTTGATTATAACGGAAGAAATATTGATGTATCAAGCACTGGTGAATTATATTGCTGTTGAATTCATTGATGGTGGAGGAATTGCAGAACAACTTGTACGTAATTCTCTTCAAGGTTTCTTCGCATATTAAATAACGTATGGTCACCCTATTTACTCCAACCGTGCTCACGATTATCCCAGACTAAAATTTGTAGTCACCATTTACAAATGAGAATTAATTCAAACACAATATATATTCTTCGTTTCTTTCTTTCTATTCGATTATTTTAATCTTACATCGACAATTACACTACACATTGATTTTAATTTATAATATCACCGACAATGTATCTTTTGTCTGCTATTAAACTAATCAGGCAAACTTATCATTTAACTAAATTATAAATACACTAATAATTATTTTACCGACAAAAAAAAATTGATCTATTGATTTCACAGATAACACAAAAGTTAATTAACACAATGACATCGGGCATAATAAACAAAAAATGAGATCTAATACTGAGCTTCTTAAGCATGCAATGTTTCTAATCATTTTTTTGTCGATCGCACGGATCTTTTAACAAAAATTGTACTATCGTTTTATCACTTAAATAATCAGAAAAAAACTTACGTACAATCACCAAGGTTGGATTGATCTCCTCACAAAAACTAAATTGTATTGATATTTAGAAAATAAAATGCCGTCCACCATCATCAATTTTCCTGTTTAGCATCTTTACCCAACAAAAGAAAATCCAGACGTCAACAATTTTTGCAATCCAATCTCACAAAAAAACAAAATTGACTAACAGACGTCAAACACGCAAAAAATTCCAATAGGAAAAGGAATAGACTAAGAGGATGACCGACAAGGTCATTTTAATTTGATTCCTTTCTTTTTGTTTCAATTTTTTTACGGCATAAAACATATACGTTTTTTTGTTTTAAACAACACAAACATATAGATTTATTTTTTTAAATTTTTTTTTTGTTTTAAACAACACAAACATATAGATTTTTCTAAATTGAGCATTACGACGTTTGAATTAATTAAAAAAAATTGCACTAATTGAAATATTTTAAAAATTTAATTTAATTAAAAATTTACTACTTAAATTTAACTTAGATTTAAGAAAAAATGCATGAATGCAAAATTTTCATCAATAATTTTGACATTCATGAGAATACTTCAAAGACACAAGTAGACATGTGCCGTTCGTGAACGAAGTAGTTCAAAAATTCGATCCCAAACTCAGATCGAACGAACTAGTTCATTTACTTTTTCGATCCTAGTTCATTAGTTCAAATAAACTTTTTTTCGTGTAATAAAATAATCGATTAATTAAATAATTTATCAAACAATTTCACAATTTTGTAGTAGTAATTGGTAATTTTATTGAAAAAGTTGAATCTAAATCTGAAAATTATATTAAATGTTTAGTTATGTAAAAACTAAAACATGGTTTTTTTAATATTTTCGTGAACTAATGAACTAAAAGAACGAACTAGTTCATGAATACAAATCGAACTAGTTCGTTCGATCTTTTAATTGAACTAAAATGCCCAAGTCTTGACACAAGACATAAGAGCGACAAAATCGTATCTTCATCTCCTTTATACTAATTTAATATCGAAAATATTGCTACCAATTTCGTAGTAGGGGAAAGAGCAAGATAATGTTATGCTAATAAATGCTAGTACATTTTCCGTTTTAACAAAAAATCTGTTTGTTATTTTGTAATACACAATATTGTAAGATGATTTCACGAAATAAGCTATTTCCAACGCATCGGGTAGAAACATGAACATATTAGAATGGATCAAACGTAAGTTCAACCGATTTTATGATGTTTGTGTATTATGAAATAATAGATTACAACAGTGTTACAATAAAATTGAGACTCATAACGGAAAGTGAAATTGTTAGCATTAACTATATAAGAAATATAATATCTTTTCAAAGACAATGACAAAACTGATGGTAGAATAATAGTTTTTAAAATATTGAGACCCTTGGACAAATATGCACAGCTGTTCGAGGCTAGAAAACATTTCAGAGCAACTACGGTTAAGGTCCGGAGAATTCAAATTTTGGTAGTACGGAGAAAAAATTTCATGCGTAAAAGATTTTTCATCAAGTATATACACAGTATCAATCAACTACATATTTGAATATTTGTTTTCTTGTTGTAATCAGTAAATAACTTGTATTGTCAAACTACGTTAATTTAAATTATTTAAAAAAGAAGCTTTCTTTAATAAACATCAAATTATGGCGTTAAAACCGGAAAAAAATGCTGGTGAAAACGCAGTATGAACTAATATTAGGGGATTGTAAAGTAAAATATTATGATTAATGGTGTTATTATAAAAAAACTATGTGTAACGGAAACTATATAAAACGATAAGCTATAGATTATGGATGAATGGGAAATGATGTGAACTATGCGTGATAGGTAAAATGGTGCGATGCAAGGAAATGGAAATTACCGGAATCTATGACTGTACTACACTACGTGATCATACTCCAGTCTACATAACAAAAGGTGAACCCAAAACATGCACCGTGCTGAAGTTTGAGCTAAATCGAGCAATGGATGTGAGAATGGCTGCATATTTTCTCTTTGTATGTTAAATTTGTGATTGTCGATTTATGGCCAGTTTTACAGATATACAGTCAAATTGATTTAAAAACATTTGGAAAAGTATCTTGACAAGATGCGATGTGATTCCTTTATTGAAACTACCACAAAAAGCACTCCCATCAAATTATCAACATTGGTTCCTAGTGTAGATGTCTAAAATGAGTACATTAAAAGAAAATTTTTATCAAATCCAATTGTGGCTTGGAAACAGCAGAATTAGTCCAACTGGTTGGAAAAAGATTTATACTGAACAATGTTTGCAGCCTATCAGAATAGTCCCTGAGCCCACGCCCATGATCATGTGATGATTACCACATATTTTATACTTGGTGAGGCGCCTGTTCTTGACGAGTCCGAAATCGTGTGGGCTTGACACATTAAATGAGTAAAATATGTTATGTGGGGTATCGTTAGAATCAGAATTTTATAACAAATACAATCCCCCATTATACCCCCTGATCGATGACATAACCATTTTTTACTCCCAAGGGGGTACCTTTATGGTAGAAAAAAATATTATTTTTGCATGTCATGTTTGGTGTCGATTTCAATATAATCGGGGATGCTGAGTTCAATGATGATGATAAAAATGAGGGCCGGACTCGGGGTAATCCAAAAAGAGGTGGAGGTTGGGGGGTCGGTTATAAAAAATATCGAAATTATCGTCATAATAAAAATTGGGGTCAGACTCAGGGTAGTCCTATACTAGGTGGGGGGTACGGTTGTACAAAGTATCGAAATTGTTGTCATTATTATCGATTTTTACATAATCGAGGATGCTGAGTTCAATAGTGATGGTAAAAATGTTGACCCGACTCAGGGTAGTGCAATAAGGGGTGGGGTTGAGGGTCTGGTCATGAATAGAATCAAAATTATCGTCATTATTATTGATTTCAACATACTTGAAGACGCTGAATCCAACAGTGATGTTTAAATTGGGATCAAAAATATGAGGGTGTCACTAAAGAGTGGGAGTTTGGGTTGAAAGCCGAAAATATATTATGGGTACCGATTTTGGATAAATTGAGGGTACTGAATGCAATGGTGATGCTGAAATTAGTATTTGGGGGTCAGGCAAGAAACTAGAGGATAAAAGTTTGGGTCTAAAATTAGGGAAATGTTCAAGTATGCATAAGAAATATTGGTTTTTCTATGAATCGAGGATACTGAATCCAATGGTGGTCTTGGAATATGCAATCAAGCAACCATAGGAGCAAAATCAGAAGCTAGAGGATGGGGTGGAGAATAAAAAAATGTTCAAATATACATTATACACCAAGGCTAGAGACTTAGCAAAGGAGCCCCTTAAAAGTGGGTTATTCTTAAATATTAGTTGAATTATATCTGGGAACGGTGGTAGATTCTACAGTCATCTCAACATCAAATTACAACAGTCATCTCAACATTAATGTCCATTACTATTTTTAACATGTAGTTGTAGGGATTGCAGTATAACTCAATCAAAACATCTCAAACCAGAAGTTTTGAACCCATACGTGATTATATTTGTTCAAAAAAATAGATTATAAACGCATTGTAACATAGTTTTGTTATAAATCAGCTTCAGCAACACATATCTGTCGAATTTTATTTCGCAAACAAAACTTAATAGAACGCACCCAAAGATAAATTTTATATGCCCGGTTGAAGTTATACAATTGTCAATGTATGGATAATTGATAAATCATTATATTAGTATGTTTTTAATTGCAAAACTGATAAGATTTTAGAACTTAGTCAAATATTCTAGTTTGTAGAGCTCATAGTGTTAATATATCTTATCTTATGTTTAAACCTAAATATATTAAAATTATATATCGATATATATTCAAACTAAAGAAAAATGGATACTTTCTTTATGGGTAGGTTTGGTTAATAACTAATACAATTATTATTCGAGTTATCTATTTAAAAATAAAATTATTTTAGATGAAACCGAAAAGAAACAACCACCAAATTTATATTTCGATTTCGAAACATTTTCAATGATAAGTCAGGTATGTAAAAGTTAGATTAATTTTACCAACAGGAATGTTAATTAAATTTTGAAATATAGTTTTACTCACTCTTGTATATAGATGCCGGATTTTAATGAAATCATTCAATCGGTTTTCGTAGTATCTTCAAAGGATGATTTGAATCAATTTACTGATGTGAAATTAGTCGAAATGAAATTAGATTCCATTTTCGACGGACATGCTGTCTTTGATATGCCAATGCAGCTCAAATATACCATTCCATGGAACTCGAATTTTTTTTTTTATATATTAAGCGATGAAATATTTCGTTTTAAGGAGGTAAGCTTACAGATGTGATTTTGTTGTTAATAGCTATGTAATTGCTTCACAGTCTGTGCTTTAGTGATTGAAATGTAATAGGTGATTTCGGTTTTTCTTCTTTTCTGTTTTTAAATTTTAGATTTTTAAACAAGAACACGATAGTACTACGTGGAATAAACTACTATGTTGCATTGCTTCCAAAAAAACGATATATTCGTATAACAAACAACTATCGTTGCATTTGATTGAATTAACAGAAAATGTTAAACTGGAAATGTTTGAAATGGCTTTAGGTTGCTTATATAACAACAATTTTAATTCTAAATTATTTATTAAAAAAGCTATGCCATGGCATCGAAGATATTATACGAGTTTGGCAAAAATACCAACATTTAGGGAAACAACACTCATTGTTTCCCTCATTCTGGATCAAATACGTTTATACAATTTAAAAACATGGAATATATTTGACTTGATTGGATTGAAATTGGCATATGTGGACTTACATAACTTTACAGACATCGATTTTACAATCGAAAGTTGTTTTAATATACTTAATGAAAACGAAAAAGTCTTTGAGAAATTCGATTTGACGTTATATTTAGAAAAGACGAACAAAAAAAACGTACATGTAGATTACTTGTTATATTTTTTATGGTTGTACGGTGCAGATTTAAAAATTCTACACGTAAACCCTTGGAATATTAAGGAAGTAGACAAGGTAGGTGCAAGAAAGGCGATGCAGGCACTGTGTCCAAAGATTAAAGAAAGTGATAACGTAAATCTTAGAAATGCAATCAACAATTTATCGCTAAATATAACCCCGCCTATCAATGGCGATTCACTGGATCTTAGTAGTGATAGTAATATAGATGGAGACACAATTTTAAAAATACTGTCACTTAAACCAATTGTGAAATTTAAATTTAATATAAAACATATATTAAATATTGATTGGAAAATCTTTGGGTGCAGAGAAACTCACTTTTTTGAAATTATTTTATCTGACGATATATTCGAAATTAACTATGGTGAATTTTTCAATCAATATTCTTGGCGTTCGGAGTATAAATTCTCAGATATTCATAAATTATTTGAAAACATTTATGACAACACTTTGAATCGATGTCCAAAAATAATTTTAAGCTATTCGACGAAATTATTAGAGCTTCAAAATATATATTTAAATTGGGATGATTTGGCAAATATTGAAAGGATTTCTTCCGAATATGAAATTATATCTTTTAACGATTGGAAAGATTCAGGCGATGAAAAGTTACTGAAGATATTGGATTCGCAAAATAATTTAACAGTAAGTTTATTTTATTTTTCTCAATTGTTATATAAAATTAACATTGTTCCTACATTCGGCACATTCTAGCTTATAATAAAAACATATAATTTCTCTTAAATCCTTACATTCAAGTGTTTGTACTCTTTAACCTTGGTACGTTCTATATACGCCGTTTTTTGTCACAAGATGGTGTTGGTGGCCTTATATCTCCATCACTATGATTCGATTGTGTCTATAACGAACGCTTCAGTTAACATTTTTCGTTATGTCAGTTTTATAATTCGTAATTCACTTGAAGAGATTCGCTCTAAAATAACCCTGACAAAAATTCTTTGTACGAATTTTTGTTTAGATCTAACATGAACTTTAAAAGATCCTATGTGAATCTTGTATGATCTTGTGAACTTCTTGTACCAATTGTCTTCAAGAAATGATCATGATCGTGTAAGTTCCTACCCTGGCGAAAATTCTTGTAGGAATTTTGTTAGGATCTTGTAAATTCCTATATAATTTTCCTGCAAGAATTTTTGGTAGGGATGCGAAATTTCTGAGGAAATACGATATGTGTTGCTCTTACACTATAAAAAGGCAAAAATGATGTTTACGGTGAGGATGCTGTATGTGAACGCAGATGCACCTCGAATATATACATGGCAGGTCGTTAAAAATTAAATTTTCTCAGACGTCCCCTGAGAGACTTCTTTTTGGTGAAAAAACATGTGGGCATATTTTTTTAAATAAAAATAACATGTGCTGCAATATCATAGGGATTAATTTTTTGATAAAATCGTATAGATTTTTTTTAAATCTCGTGAAATATGCAGATACAAAGAAAAATTCATATGAACATTTTTGTTTCTTTTTATTAAAAAAAAATGTTTCCACGTGTTTTTTCACCAAAAAACAATTGATTTAGGGGGCGTCTAACATATCAAATCAACATGTTTAGCATTGATTTTTACGACTCGACTTAATAGTTTTAAATAACCTCGGATTCCATGTTGACCGTTTTCTATAGCTATACATAGAGAATGATTAATTAACGACCAGGTCTAAAGACACACATTCTGAACAATATAAACGTACACCTTAAAGTGATGTATGTCAAAAACCACCGATCGTCCTTAATTTAGGTCGTCATTTTAAAGAGTACAGCTATGTTTATAAGCTTCTAATAGAAACAATGTTTCAAACTACAAATTTTCACTAATATTAAATAAAATTCATCTCTAAGCTAAGCTCAAAATTTATATTTATATTTTTGCATTAACATAAAAATATATAATTAATTTATATTTTTTAAATTATAGTACCTCTATATTATCAACAGTTTTACATCAGACTATTTTCCGATCTTGTATGCAGAGAAACAAATAATCGAAAATAAACTAAGTTCATTTTCTTTTAAAACCTCAAAACCAATTATAATTTTCATGCAAGAAAATACAATTCAAGAAAATATTGTTCAGTACAACATGGATTGTGTGTTCACTTTACAAGACGATAAAATTGTACTACAACTGGAGGATAACATTATTACAGATTTGTATATGTTTAAAAATAATATCGAAGAGGAACCACAAGAAAATTTTGAATTTTATCAATGATAAATATAACAAAAACTAATGCATTACCGAACTCTACCACCAGTTTTCCAAATACAGTGTTCTGATATGCATTAAATACTTCAGTTCACGTTTAACTATTGCCTTTTCTTGGCTATAATTGTAATTGTAACATGAAATAGCATAACTTCAAAGTATAGATATTGTTACGGTTTTAACAAAATTATATCGAAAAACAACGTAGAACACAATTAAATTCAACATAAATGAAACACCCTGTAGCATCTTCATAACGATGATCATTGATTGATGTTCAACAAAACAAAACACAACAACAAACGAATGAAATGAATAGAATTGTTGTTGTTATTTTTGGGTTAAAAACATTTTTTTGTTGGATTTGTTTTAACCTTTTTTTATACAGTTGAAGGACATATTAAAAGTATTCGTTATTTCGCCTTATAGAACATTACCGATAACTAAAGGTTAGATCAATTTTTCCTGATTGTACGGAATTTAGTATTTAAGCAGGTAATTTAGGCAGAATAATTATTTGTAAACTAAATGTTGTACCGTGCATATAAAATCGTGTAAATAGAATTTATTTTTAAAACAGTATTTTTAAATAAAGTTTTAAGTGTTCTTTAATAGAAGTATTTTGTGTTTTATTTTGGACTCTGTGTACTGGACATTTCTACAATAAATCGTTGGAGTTTCGAAGCTGTTTGAACAATATTCTAGCTACGAATATTGATTGAGCTGCATTGTTTTTCTGTTGTTCTGGAACAATTAAGGAGTTGAATACTTAATAAAACCTGGTGTTTTGCTTTCTAATTAGTGATCAAATCCAGAAAGAGATTTGGGGAATTGCGTTCATCGAATTGAGAGTAAGGCCAATCGAAGTAGAGTTGAGAAAGGTAACAATATAATACAGCTCGCGTACATCATACACGTTATTTGATATATTTACTAAAATAATACTAAGTTATTAAAAAGACAACATTTTTTTAAAAACACCAAATTTACAAAATAAAAATTACTATAAAAGTGAAAGAAAAAAAGTTTAACCGAGAGAAACATATCAAAAGATGAGATGATGGAATGGAATAAGTTTCTGTAGGTTCAGAAAAATCCTAAAATACACCAAGTTTCATCAAAATCGGTCACCCACCAGTGTTTGAAACTATTGAAGTGAAAAAGAGAACTTGTCCAACAGAAAGTCTATTTTTTCAATAACTTCTTTGTTCAGTAACGACAGAAAGCTAATCAGTTCTTTTTCGTACAGATCCACAAAATTTATCAATATTTTTGGTCTTGTTCAACAATTGCGACCTTAAAGTGAAACTTAAAATTTGGCGTATTAGATTTCAAATTATTCCGAAACTAGAAGTTTTAAATGTAAACTACGGAAAAGTACCGTATTTCCAAAGTAATCTTAAGACGCCAGTTTGTCAAAAAAAAATGTATGAAAATCATTCTTTTCACACACTTAACGATATTTTTTGACAAACTTATAATACAATAATCAAGTTTTGGTCTCACATACATATGCCAACCATCAAGATTTCTCCACATTTAATGTTAGTTACTACACATTATCAGTTAAAATGAACGTATTTTAAGCAAAAAATATACAAATTTACTTGTTTTGACACTGATTTTTTTGACATTTCTTCGTTTTTTTGTTTTATGCAAGTGATTGGTCTTTCCTTTTTTAATCCAGAAAAATGAGTAGTCGAAAATCTTGGTGAGTGACATATAAACTGAAAGGTGAACCCAAAACACGCACCGTGCTGAAGTTTGAGTTAAATCAAGCAATGCATGTGCGAATGGCTGTATATTTTCTCTTTGTATGTAAAATTTGTGATTGTCGATTTATGGCCAGTTTTACGTAGCAAGCGTCGTGAGCATTTGACTAATTTTTAAATACTGCTATATGGAATTGCAGTAGATATACAGTCAAATTGATTTAAAAGACTTGGAAAAGCATCTAGACAAGATGCGATGTGATTCCTTTATTGAAACTACCACAAAAAGCAGTCCCATCAAATTATCATCATTGGTTCTGTTAGGTTCTAAGTTCTTCCAATTCCATTTCCCAATCTTGAATTATGTATCCAAAAACCTTATTTCCAAATCCACATATCCAAACTCGTCAAAATGCGATACAAGCATTTTGATTTCATGACAATTATTTTAAACAAAATAATTGATTTGTTTCATAATACTTTTGCAAATAATAATTTTTAATTATGTTTGCAGAAAATATGTTTCAAATCAGTTTGTTGACTTTAAAATAAGTGTTATGAAAAAACGATTCTAGAATGTAGATCAGAGCATTTATAAGTAATGATAAATGTTCTGACCAATAATAAAACATGTAAATTGATTAAATCACGCCTTTTCATTTTTGTTTTCCCCTAATTATTATAAATTAAATAAATCCATATATATTATATACTATTATACTAACTCTCCCCTTCAATTGTTTAATTTAAATTTAATGTTAAGAATATTTGAAGAACACCAGACGACTCCGAATTAGACCGTTAACGAGGAATAACAAAATTATTAGTGTCACAGATTTAATTTAAATAAAGATAAATCAAATAATAACAAAGTGTTTTAAGTGTTATACTGTAGATGTCTTTTTGTCAAATCCAATTGTGGCTTGGAAACAGCAGAGTTAGTCCAACTGGTTGGAAATAGATTAATACTGAACAATGTTTGCAACCTATCAGAATAGTCCCTGAGCCCACGCCCATGATTATGTGTTGATTACCACATATTTTATACTTCGTGAGGCGCCTGTTCTTGACGAGTCCGAAATCTTTTGTTCTGTCATTTTCCTCGATTCGGCCACTTTTTCGTTCGGCAAGCTCCGAAAAATACCGATTGCCCGCGATCTTGTCAATTTGCTGTCACAATTTTTTTTAACTATGAGGCATGGAAATTTGTTTTAGAACACGAGGGTAACCTTGTTCGACATAAATTTGTCTGTTACTGTCGAGCCTGACAACACAAACAGGTCAAAATGTCAATTTTCGTACTCGACAATAATGCAAAAACATTTAATTTTAATGCAAAATCAATGAAAATAAATTCGTCGCCTGTAAATAACTTTCTTTATTTAAATCATACTATGGGGTGGTTTTTAAGGGTTGAGATATTATGAAAAATCATAAATAATATTTCAGAATATCTAACAAATTTTTTTACAACTCATGTGAACTTTATTGCGATCTATTAACATTTAATTTGTAGTTTAATAAGTTTTGACAATAAGGCAATTGACAATAGTTTTCACCCTTAAAGAACAATAAGCGTATGTTGACATAGGGTAGATTTTGAAGTTCAAATTGATGCTGATTCAATGAATTCAGAGGTTCCTTACTATTTTTATCGTCATTTACTAGACTAATATCTGTAATCATCTTTCAGGTTTCGTCCAAGAAGTGATCATAATGAAACTTAGAAATATGGTATGTTTGTATTAGAACGAGAAGAAAGTACTAACTATTAAGTTTTTGTGTGATTTAGGTGATTTTAAAAAATTGAAGTTGACTGTCAAACAGTGGCTACTCCATTTCAAACTCTAACCTAAATGCAAACCCAAGCCAAAACAAAATTCCTATTTCTGACTCAAATTCAATAAAAAGTTTAGAGATTAAAATTGATTTACTGCCCAAAACCGAGAAATAAATACTTAATAAAATTCCAAAAACTCTAAATCTTATATGCTTATCTGAAGAAATATCCCAAGGTGTTGTCAGCGTAATTAATAATAATAATAAACAAGAAATAAAAACAAATTATACAACAAAACTAACATCAATAGAACATTTCGAAATCATAAATCTCAATTCTTTTACAAATAACAATACAAATGTAAGGAAAAATTAAATTTTAAATTCTCTAAATATTTCAAAAGATCTAAGCACAGAAGAACGAGATTCAATCCAAGAAATTTGTAAAAACTACAAAGGTTTATTTTAACTCGAAGGTGATAAACTAACTACTACTTCCGTCGTCAATCATCAGATTCGTCTCTAATTTGAAACATTTTCTATTAATATTAGACAATACCATCTTCCAGAATTTCATAAACCTGAAATAAACAAATCAATTCTATGTTGGAAAATTATATCATTACACATAGTTTCAGCACCTAGAATTCACCATTACTAATCGTTACTAAAAAACCTGACGAAAATGGTAATAAAAATAGCGCCTTGTCATCTTGTCATTGATTATCGAAAACTTAATGGAAGTACAATTGGTGATGCGCTTCCTTTTTATAAAATAAACGACGATACCGATATATTTTTAGACCACATCACAAGTTCTGTTGTTCAAGTAATATAGTGGTGGAAACTAGCATTATAATGTGCTGTGCCAAAGTTATTTGGCTTTCTCGTACTAATCTACACCACAAGTACTCCAAAACGGTTCTAATCGATATATTTAATTTAAAAACCCGGTCGATTTCTTTAACTTTGTCTACATTTCCCATACTTTCCTAAATTTAACGATTACTAATAATACATGATTTTTTTAGCAATATCATTATATTACTGTAATTTTTATACACACCAGAACAAACCAATTGTTTAAAAAAAATTTTATGTCTTTCGGCATTTTTTTAATATTATTCAATCCCTGCCAAAATGTTAATCCTTAAAAATTAGCAATTATTTATGGTTAAATGAAAACGAAAGCATAGAGGCTGGCATTTAGACGATTTCTTCTCAAAAAATATTTATATTATATACAAAAGATTACATAGAATATTTAACAATATCATGCGGTTGACAACAGATACCGCAATTTGTTTCATTTGATTAGTTTTGAAATTGGTTGATAAAAATCGGATGAGTTTTGAAGAAGTCAAATGACATGCCCACAAAATCATGGTATCGACAATCGAATGTCAATGTGAGATGAAGGTTTGTTAATTTTTTTCCCCACTTTAATTTTAATTTAAGTTAAATTTAATTAAACAAATTATATTTCTGTAGTTTAGAAAAAAAATTCATCTCCCAAGGAAATTTTACATATTTACTTTTAACTTTAGTTTATTTACTAATATATCTACAAAGTTTGTCACGATTTGTTTTCGTCTTACTATTAATATTCTAGTGATATTTATTAGTTTTTGTAAATTTGTTATTATGAATATCTATTTTTATATTAATGTGTGCAGTTTTTAATTTCAAAAACAAAACAAATAAAAACAAAAAAGCAATACTGTATGATACGAGGGTGAGTCAATAAGTAGTTGCTTATTATGTAGAACATTGAACTCTTAATAATTTAAAAATATCTGATATCAGATTTAAAATGCTTGCATGTCCTGCAAGTGACAACGCATCACACATGTTAATAACAATGTCGGTGAAGTAAGATTAGTGTTAGCAACTCAGTGTGACTGATCTGACTGATCAGGGAACGGCAAGCTACATGATTTTTTTTAATTATTCCAATCTTCTTTGGGCCGCTCATAAGTTTCCTTACCAGGACCAGTTTGTTTTTAAATGATATTAAATAAAGTGGTTTATCGAGCACCTGTTTATTTGATAAATGATAATTAAATAATTTCAATCCCTGTTACTGGAAATTGATCCGATTTGGTATATTAGTTCTATTAGGGTTCCGTACTTTGAAAATGCTAAAGCAGTACCCTATTGGTGAGACTTCGGTGTCCGTCCGAATTTCTACATAATCGATTTTCACACCAACTATAAGTGGTATCAACTTGAAATTTTCTACAGTTATAATATGTATTTGTCCACGCCTACTGAAAACAAAAAAATTATGAATATGTGTTTTTATCTATATTTTATGGACATAGATAAGGAGATCGTAAAACAAAAGATTTTTTTAAGGAATCGAGTTTTGATTTAGAAGAATCGAAAAAGATTGAAATATTTAAAAAAATTCAAAAAATCATCGACTGCTTTGTTTTTGAGTTACTACCAAAAACGTCAGTTTGTTTTCCTATACCTCGCCTTAACTTCAAACATTACAAAAGGCAACATTTGAATAAATTCACGGTCATAAGAAATGTTGTAAAGATTGAACGAAAACTATAGCGGTTGGTTCATCAGTTTAAATGTTATTTGTGAGGGTTGCAAGTGGAAATTTCGAAAAACAATTATTTTTACGCTGGACGACTGGGGCGTCATACGAAAGGTGAATTTTTTTCTATAGTACAAAATTTTTTTTTGTAATTTTCGAACTTTTTGAATTATTTCCAAAAATGTGCAATTTTTTTCCTATCCTCCACTTGACTTCGAACAGTACAAAAGGAAACGTTTGAAAAAATTCACGGTTAAAAGAAATTTTGTAAAGATTGAATGAAAACTATAGGGGTCGACTCATCATTTAAAATGTTGGAGGGGGTTGAGGATGAAAATTTTGAAAGAGGTGTTGAGGTTGGAAATTTCGAAAAAAAAAATATTTTAGCCTTTACGAGTGGGGGGGCGTCATATGAAAGGTGAATTTTTTTCTTGCACAAAACAATTTTTTTGTAATTTTCGAAAGCACAATTTTTGATTTATTTCCAAAAGTGTGAATTTTTTTCTTGATCGGAAATGTATGTTTTATTATGTTTTCTTCTCAAAATTAAAATTTAATTATATAAAACGAATTTTATAAAAACTAATATAATGAAACCAAAACATTAAAACAAAACTGACAATTGGAAAAGGTTTAAAAAATAAGTTTCATAACCTCAATAAAAGTTTGTTTTCCATATTTACTATATACTCGTAGTTCCAGAAACTTTTCTTATTAATTTTTCTTTCTTGTTTCTTTCCCTTAAAAAAAATAATATCGTAAAGTAGAAATTTAGATTTTTCTATATAAAATAAAATTGAATATCGAAAATAGAATACTTCTCAATAAAAGCAAAAGAAAATTTTCTGTCAAAAAAAAACGAAAAAGAAAATCCTTTCTTTTTAGATAGCGTAGCGTACAAAAAATGTCGTTCGTGTGTAAGAACTAAATAATGAATTGAAAATCAATGACAGAAAAAAATGTAATAATATTAGGCAAAGTTAGGAGATACTTTATGTGTAGCAAAAACTCTATTACAAAACGAAGAGAAAAATAATCGATATTTATATTAAAAGTTTGGAATTTTAAGTACAGACATGAAGAACAAATTGTTTCTATTCAAATTAAATTTACATGTTATTGTATTATTTAATATTATATGTAATATCCATATATAGGAGTTTAATTTGGAATATCTAGCATATGGTTGAACCATGTGGTGTAGAGTTGAACCAGTTTTCTTTTTAATTAAATCGTTAGTGAACCATAACTGGAACAAACATATCATTGTATTGTTGAGAAAAAATATTTCATGAGTAACGATCAACAAATTGAGGAAATATCAATATTCAGGAAATGTTCGACGTAACACGAATGGATAGACTAAACGAACTAGCATTTATTTAAATTGTGATTACCAAATATGAAGGTCATTAAAATAAAATCATAAAGTATTATATCAAGCGATTAAAACTAATTATATCGATCAATTAAAACTTACGACCTAATTCTTAAGTTTCAATTAATACTTATTTGTTTTGATATGACTAAATGAATGTATAATTTTTTTTTTATGAATGTTTAATCAATGTTTATGTTTAATCAATAGTATATTATTGATGAGTTGATTAATGAACTATTGTATTCTTGAACAAAAATTTTACAAATTATCGAGGGAATAAAATTTCTATATACATATATGTATATTTTTGATGTACATGTGTGACAAGCCCGCGTACTCCATTCTCTGCTATTGACATTCGAGCTTATGTGAGATATCACATACCACTCGCAATAGCATTGAGATATCACTAGCCAAGATTAAAGCATCATCTTGAGCACATTCCTTGATGATGGCAGAATAATTATAACGATTACTGGTATTCATAATATGCATCTATCCACTCAAATATAATATTATGACTAAAAAAAACAAAAGTAAAGTAATGACTATTGATGTCAAAGGGATAAAATAAACTACAAACTTAGCAGTTTATGATTTTAAAATATTAAAATAAAGTTGATATAATCGATCTGTTGATAAACAAAATAAATAACTGTGTGATATTATTTATGGTTTTTTTAAGGAAATTATTTTGATATAAAGATATATCTTTTCATTTAAGAAGAAGAACGAAGAACAATTTGAAAGATAAAACGAATTGCATTACTTCGGCTTAAAAAACCAAAGAATTCCTTTCTCGATCCAAAAGTGAGATTCTTACCCCAACTTTTTCGCATTTCTCGAAGTTTTAGGAAGCAAAATAAAATGTGATGTCTGTCTGCTGGCTGTCACAACCGACAAAATCTTAATATTGGCTGGAGCGATTTTAAAAACTTTTGTTTCTAAACGTGGGGTAACTTAACGGTAAGAGCCAAAAGTACGATGTGTTCGATAATACCCGCGGATACCGAAAGTGCATTTACGTCACAAAAATCATTAAGTGGGTCAAAACAAAAAAGTTTGCATATTTTTTGATTAGAAACGTTCATTTTAAGTGATAACGAGTAATAACCTTGAATGTGGAGAAATCAATATTAATTGTTTTAAATTTACATAATGTCCTGATCATAAAATTTTATTGAATTTATAGCGAGGATTTTCTATCTTTTGTTTCTTTTTTATATACCTTGGTCACACTTACTGATGTAAAAGACGACGATAAAGCTTTTGCACAATTTGAAATTTGTTTTTTTTTTTAGAAAATATTGAATTGGTGTAATAGCAGCAATTCAATTTTTTCTAAAAAATTGCAAATTGTGTTTTATCGGTGTCTTTCACTTCAAAATATTTGCGTTCAATCATACACATCATTGCATTTTTAACATCTTTCCATGTTGATTTTTCAATGATCCGAACCCACATGAAAACTTTAATATCGAGTAACCATCGGCACCATGCACTTTAAAAATTAAGTCTGATCGAATAAAATTTTTTTACTTAGATTTTAATGCATTTTAACGGAGAAAAACGTCGCAATACTACAAGAAACATTCTAATAGCCTTGCGATTTGATGCGTTACTTGCTATTGATAATCAATTACCCGATTTCAAAACAACTTTGATTTTTTTAAGGATTTGGGGAGCAAAAACGTTGGAAACTATCGCTGCACATTTCGTTCGCCCCAGACATAATTTGTGTTGTGCAAAAAACTATCGAAAAATATTGCCTTCGCAATCAGTTGAACGAAGCAATTGATTCTGATGAATTTTGTGATAGCACTCACATAGCAATTTTGCTTAAAACACTTTTACAGCTATGAATTTAGTAGCTTTATTATCGCGAATGGTAACTAACCGACCGATACTGTTAACCGGCATTCATGATACCTTCCTCCGCTGGTTGGGCCATTTCTTTAGTTTTTGATAACAATATTCAATATTTGTTTATAAACCTCTAAACAAAATAAAATTGATACGAAAACAAAAAATTTTATATATATGAATTTAAGATAAAAAAAATTTTACATTTTTGAAAATAAGTTGAAAACTGTGCTTTCAAAAATTACAGAAAACACTGTTTTGCACTACAAAAAAAACCACCTTTCATATGATAACATGCCATGATCATAAATAATTTTTTTTCAAAACTTCTACTTTAAACCCCCTCCAATAAACATTTGAAATTATAACAACCAAAAAAAAATATGGTTTCAATTTAGCAAAATCCCTACACCCGTGAATTTTTTTAAATTTTTTCTTTTGTAATATTCGTAGATAAGGGGGGAGACAAAAAAAATTTTACATTTTTGAAAGTAAGTCGAAAGTTCAAAAATTACAAAAAAAACTGTTTTACACTACAAAAAAAAAATTACCTTTCATATGACACCCCACATGCAATGATCAAAAATAATTTTTTTTCAAAATTGCTTCGGTCTGAAAGACCTAAGTATTACATTCATGAGCCAAAAGTGAAATTCTTACCCCCACTTTTTTTGGAATTTCTCGACGATTTAAGACCTACTAATTCTAAAAAAGCAAAACAAAAAAAATGTGTCTGTTTGCCGGCTGGCCGCCGTCATTACCTACGCTGCAGGGAAAACCGCTAGAGGGATTTCAAAATTTTTTTTTCTGAAAATAGGTTTATCCAAGGGACTGCTCCGGAAGGACGCTGTGTTCGATAACTGTACCGGAAGTGTGTCAAAAAAATCAGAACCAGCAAATCAAAACCAGCAAATTTTCATATTGTTGGCTTAAAGAACGTTCATTCTAAGTGATTACGAGTAGAACATTGAATTTGGAGAAATCTTGATGGTATAGGGATTGGTATGTGAGAACAAAAACTAGATTTTTGCATTATAAGTTTGTTAAAAAAATGTTGTCAAGTGTGTCAAAAGAAAGATTTTTATTTATTTTTTACCCAATTTTTTGGAAAAATTGTTTGTTTGAAATGAAATTTTACCCAATTTATTGGAAAAAAATAAAATTAATAATATGTATGACATGAAATTTTATTATTATTATAGAGAATTATGGCATGACAAACTTATGTCAAAAAAATAATGTTAAGTGTGTCAAAAAATGATTTCATTTATTTTTTTAGCCAATTTTTCGGAAAAAAAATGTAGCTGTTTTTATGACGTAAATGTAATTGAACACGAATTTGGACATGGAAATTATTTAATTTTTTATATTTTTTGAAATATTTTTGTGATTTTGAAAAAAGTTTGTATTTTTGATTTTGTAATAATTTTTGCAATATTTTTAGAATTTTGGAAAAAGTTTTAATTTTTATTTTTGTTATAATTTTTGCAATATTTTTAAAATTTTGAAAAAAAAAATAGAATTCTTTTATATATAATTTTAACATTTTGAAAAGTTGTTAAAAAGTTTCAATTTTTGATTTTTTAAGAATTTTTGGAATAATATTAATAGAAAAAGTTTAAATTTTTGATTTTATTCTAATTTTTGCAATATTTTTAGAATTTTGAAAAAAAAAAAGAATTTTTGAATTTTATTTATATATTTAGAATTTTGAAAAAAGTTTTAATTTTTGATTTTGTAAGAACTTTTGGAATATTTTTAGAATTTTGAAAAAAATTTAAATTTTTGATTTTATTATCATTTTTATAACTTTGGAAAAAGTTTCAATTTTTGATTTTGTTATTATTTATGCAATATTTTTAGAGTTTTTGTTAATGTTTTAAAGTACAAAAGTAGCAAAAAAAATTTACATTTTTGAAAATATGTCGAAAACTGTGCTTTCAAAAATTACAAAAAAAAAACTGTTTTGCACTACAAAAAAAATCACCTTTCATATAAAGGTGTCACATGCCATGATCAAAAATAATTTGTTTTCAAAATTTCTACTTTAAACCCCCTTCAACGAACATTTGAAATTATAACAACAAAAAAAAAATTTCATTTTTGATTTGGCAAAATCCGTACCCATGATTTTTTTTTAAATATTTTCTTTTGTACTGTTCGAAGTTAAGGAGGGGACAAACAAAAACCATTCGTTTTTGGTAATAACTCAAAAACTAAGCAGTCGAAAATTCAATGAAAATTTTTTTTAAATACTTCCATTTTTTCGATTTTTCTAGACCAAACTCGATTCCTTAGAAAAAACTTTTGTTTTACTATCTCCTTATCTATGTCCATAAAATATAGATAAAAACAAATATTTGAATTTTTTTGTTATCATCTATCTCCAATAGGGTACCGTTTTTACTTTTTCAAAGTACGGAACCCTAAAAACCTTAACCCAATCCGAAGTCTTGATAGATTAAGATTTCTGCCCCTTCTTGTTATAACTCTAGAAAGTATTAATTGATCAAAGATTGAAGCGAATAGAGTAAAAGGCAAAGCGAATAGAATAATCAAAAATTTTTCAAAATAAATTTTTATATATTTAGTCAGGAAGATGAACTTGCAATGGGTTCGCCATTAAGTGGATTATTATTAGCTAATTTTGAAAAAAATTTATTCTTGCTAATTTTATAAAATATTAAAATTTTGTTATTTCCCCTCTCAAGGTATTTTAATGATATATTTTTATTATTTAATGGAACTTTTCGGCAAATTTAAATTTTCCAAAATTATTTGAATAAAATTAACAAAAAAATACGATTTGCTATTGAAATTAAAAAAGACGACACTTTAAATTTTTTGAATTTCACCACATCAAGGAATGATAATAATTTTGAGTTTAAAATTTATAGAAAACCTACTACAATTGATATTACAGTTAACTCTAGCTCACACCATCCGTATTCTAAAAAAATGTCTGCTTTTACTTCATTTGTAAATAGATTGCTTACTAATCCAATGAATCATTTATATTTCTAGACTGTAGTAAACACATTTAAATTTATAGCGGGTATAACCCAAGTATTATTGATTATAAGTCGAAATTATAGCTTTATAGACAGATTGAAGAAAAATACAGATATAAAGTATATTTTTATAAATTACACAAATTTATTACCCAAATAATAGTTAATCAATTTAAAAAATATAAATTTAAAATTTCTTTCAAAACAATTAATGGTCTATACAAAATTGGCAAAGTTAAATAAAAAATTAAACTAGAAGAATGCTCTGGCATTTATCAAATAAATTTTGATTCCTGTGAAAAATTTTAAATTGGCCAAACAGACATTTACCTAAAAGAAAAAACAGTTTTGACAATCATTTTAAAGTGTGACATTTTTGTAACAAAGGTCCTTTCATGGATTCAATAGAATAATTTGAAATATGATAAACTATAAAGGAGCTTACGATATTTAGTTTCAACCATATTTTATACAATTTAACTATAAATTAATATTTTTCTTCATTGTTTTTGTTCTTGTATTTTGTAAATTTTAAATATTTTCATCTTTCGACTTTTTATGTTTGATTTATTATGAATATTTATTTACTTAAACAAATTATTTTGTAAATAATATTGTCATTAATATAATTTTTTTCATTGAAACGCGTTTGAGTTTATATTTTAAAATAAAGGTGTATGAAAAATTAATTATTTTTATCAAATTTTTTTATTTAATAATTGGTTAATGTTTTTTACTAATAAATAAATGAAAGATATTTCAGAAAATTTCTGTAATCCGAAGGTGAGTGTTTGCACTCGAAACATGTAATAAAATAAAACATATACCAAAAAATAAGAATGTTTCGTGGATAAACTTTTGATTTTATTTAGAATTATAAAGATAAATGAATTTATATTAAAGTTTCAACAACGATCTCATATGTATAACATAAATATGAAAATATGACAAAGTTAAAGAGATTTGTCTTTTTTGGAGAGAATAGTATCGCACTATGATGTATATTCAATGAACTGACATTGGTCAACTCGCTATCTAAGTACCGGGAGAATCCCAAAATGCTGGACTTCATGGCGAAAAACGAACTCTATGAAGATTCACTTATATAATTTTCGATTCACCATTGTATAAGTAATTTATTTAAGAAATTTTGATCTAAATTATTAGCAGCTTTGTTCTCAAAATTATTATTAATTTACCAGATTCCAATTTGATGCTAAATAAAAGGATTAAGAAAGTTTATTGTAATTTAGCATACATTGGAGCACATTCTTAATAATATATTACAAATTTTACGATGAAGATGGCGTGCTTTGTTTTAGTTTTAAATACTGCTTATAAATATTTTGTTTTTCGCATGCAATAAATATTTTCACAGGAGGAATCTACTATTCTGAATAATAAAAAATAGTTTTTAAATATATTTGTACCATATACTTTTTTTTATTTTTTTTTGTGAAGATAATTGAATATATTTTATGCATGTGTTAAGTAAAATATTTTTTTTTTTCATTATAGATTTCTCCTAATTATTATTTAATGCACATGAAAAACTAAATGTTACACATAAAAATATTTATATTCAAAATTTAAATCTAAACTACATAACGCAATCTTCATTGTGAGATTTGTATTAAAATACATTTCTAAGATTGTGTTCCAATTTATGCTAAATTATACGAAACTTCCTTAATCAAATTAGTCAATTTTTTTTAAGCAGCAAAATGGAAGCTAATATTAATAATAATTTTTAGTACAAAGTTTACAATGAAGATGGTGTTTAGATTTAAATTTCTAAAATTTGTTTATACATTTTTTAAATAAATTATATACTTAATTAAATCAATTTATTTAGTACACTCTGCAGCTAAGTTAGTTGATATCGCTAATGCCAGTTCTTCGTGTCGAACGTCTAAGGTAGTTTTCACTTTAATATTCGTGTTTAGTAAACAAGAACAGCCCAGATTAAATTGCAAAAAGCTGCACGCAGACTTTCCTACTGCAAAACAAATAGTGTCAAGTGTATATATTTTAAAAAATACTGGCCAGTGTGAGTTGAACTGGACTGATTTGTTATCCAGGCTATGCTTTTCCATAAAATATTAATGTTAATCACTTTTTGTTAAAAGTTTTAAAAATTTTTACGTAATGTTATATTTACAATTTTAATATGATTTTCATTTTCTAATAAATGTTGATATTTTATTAAAAATATGTTTGAATAAAAAACTGTTTAGTACCTCCCTGGAGTGTATTTTGAATTTTTGTTTTGAATAGAACATTTGATTAATCGCATCCCTTCATGATAATTTAATGCGAGGGGATTTAACAAAATACCAATATGACATCATATTTTTTTACTAACAGGTATATATTATGATTTTACTTATCATAAAAATTATCATTTATGTTAAAAATGATTTATTTCCTGAGAATTTCAAAACAATATTTGACTTGATGGGTACTTAGTAACAGTCAGGTATTCTTATACTGTAAAGGACAATTATAATCAATCCGATCATAATCTCCTTTTTCTCTTTTCAGATCTAAACATTCCCCACAAAAAAATGGTGATCTTAAGTGCTCATAATAAACTATTGAACATAATAATAAAATTTATTCTGACGCATTCAGTTGTCTCCACAATTAGTTGTCATATGCAGTTTGCAAATGCAATACGAATTATGGGTGATTGAATTTTTAAATCAAATCCTGTTAGCATATAACACCGTCTTTTGTTAAATGCTCTCACCAACAGTCTTTATATATTAAAATTTTCTATGAACAAATGTTCCAGCTGTCGCATTCCACATGGTTCTATATCCGAAGATTTATACTACTTAGTAGCCTGCTGTACAAATTTGCTTCTTTAATTTGATAAAATGTGTGTTCTACACACATTTTATCCAATGGTTACGGTGTTTGCTTCATTTCTCGTCGTTACATGTTTAATACAAATATTCATAAATTTAATGTTAATCAACAAGCAACAAATTAAATCAGTGATATTGCTGAGCTCCGAAATACAAATAATTATTGGCGTGTTGATAAATTCGATCAGACTTTGAGGGATGTATTCCAAACTGACTTAATTTAATTTAATTTTATGAACCATCAACTGAACAATCTGTTATGTTGAATGTAAGAAATGTAAGTGCAATGCAGTTGGAAAAATTGTTCTAATTGCCGTGAAAAGTTTTCTTCAACAATTGTGAGAATAACTGATACTTTAGCGCCTGGATCAAAGAGGATTTTCGTGATTTTCGAGAAGTAATGTCGAGGACTAGTAGGCGGTGCTAGAAATGGCTATCGCCACACGCCGTTACATGTTAGGATTTCATTATTTTTTTTTTAAGAAAAGGTTGAAGAAGAGGAATTAGAAGAATTTTCCATTTTGTATCACATTTTAAAGCCCCTCCCTTGTAGTCATAATGATAGTAGCAAATACTTTCAAACATTTAAGCAGGTGAATTAAGCCGTTTACGCATGGGAGAGCGGTTCGTTCAGAACTGAAATTGAAGAAATCGTTTTGATCCCTGGATGTACGCCATTCTTGGTCGAGTGAATGATCTTGGTCGAGTGAATTTTTGTTATTGTATGGCATTGAAACCAATGTCAATGCTAACGAGAATCTTTAGAGTTTTGACTTGATCAGCAAGCGCAATTACATCACTTGAGGAAGAGAACGTAGCGGTTAGGTTAGATATCGCTCTGAAACAACAATATCACGTCGGGGTTACCAATTATAGAACTTTTAACAAATAACTGGCTTTTAATAGCCTTAAAAAAAGAACACGCATATTAACGAACAATTTAAAGGGTGACCCAATAGCTTTGATAAAAAAATCAGAAACACGATCCCTCCTGCTTAGCTTATAAATAAATGAATCAAACTGCAAAATTAAAACACCTCTGAAGATGCAAAAATACGGCATTAGTACATCAAGAGTTTAATTCAGGCTCATAGCAGATAATAAGCATAAGCAAACGAGGTCTGACCTTAGCCACTCGCCGAAACACTCTATTAATATAATCCCAACCCAGCTTATAATCAATTAATAAACCCAGAAGGTTTACTTGAAACATAAATAAGATAACATCTTCATCCAGTTAAACAGGAACACACAAACTGGAAAAATTAACGATGCATTGCAAAGAACAGCTTCAGATTTATTCGAAATATTTCTTTTAGCCTTCCGAGATACGAAGAAGGTCAACGTTGATTAGAGACCGTGATGTCAATCAGCGTAGAAGTGGCACTACGGTTTTCGCGGCAACTGGATTGATTTTCATAAAGTTAATTAATTAGTTGTTGTCAATAATATAGCAACAACCTCAGACAAATCATGGAGAATACGGGAGAATGGGTAGAATCTTAGCCTGCTTCCATTCTACAGGAAAGGTGTATGTTATCATAATAGTATTATAAACATGAAAGCAAGGCAACAGTTTTAAAAGAAATTGACTTCAGATCAAGTACAAGTTCCAGGAAGGAAACACGTTGGAAGAAGAATGAGACATGGTGCTCGGGAATGGACTCATCAAACAGAGGGAATTATAAGAATAATATAAGCAAAAGTGAACGTTAAGATCATTAAGGCTTAGGTTAACTTGTTCATTTTTATGACTAAATGCACCCAATATTTTTGGTTTACTCTACAGTTCTTTAGAGGAGAGAGCAGACTCGAATTCGCAAGCACCCATATTAATGAGAAATGCGCTCCTAAACAAATTCCGAGGACCATAAGTCCTCTAATTAACTTCGCGACTAACTTGGCATTACGTATTGAAGACTAAATCATGTACAGTTTTCGTATACCAAATTTCGCGAGGAAACCAGAAGATGCTAGAGGAACTTCTGGTACGTCTTTTAAGAAGGGCATGTTTCTCGTACAAAAAAATTCTTACACTATCTAGACAAGAAACTTGTGCATCAACACTAGCAGTGGAGTGGATGGTAGAGAAGTCAGGGCTTCAACACTTGTCTTAGAGTGCGACAACACAACTTCAGCTGAAAACGTACTGTTAACATAAAGCGTCACATCACCTCCCCTTAAACCTGGTTTGTCATTTATCTCCAGTGGTCGCATCTGAATGTCGGCTTGTGTGCCAAAACATTATTTTGGTAATTATCGCTCATTTCCCATGCCACAAAAATTTTGTAAAGAATGCTGGCATAACCTTGTCGCTCCATATTTGCATATATTTCAATTCAAGGATACGGAATTATTAATCGCATCAATTTCCAACGGTAAGCACAGTTTAACAATTTAAATTAGTCATATGTATGCGATGGTAAAAAAAACATATTTTAATAAATATTAAAGATTGTTTTGTTTATATCGTTCAAAATAAACATAGTTCAATACTTTTTGCATCATTTTTGCTAAATTTCATTAAAGTTAAACGAGCAGTTTGCAACATTTTATTAAGAGAAAGGCCACAAAAATGTCATATAATTGAGTTATCCTATACCTCAAAATATGGCAAACCATATAATATTGATGGAAGCCTTTAAGCAATAACTGATAACAATTCCTTGAAAAATATTTCTATAAGAAAAAAGGCGGACAATGATATGGTGGCAAAACACTTATACTTCAATAAGAGTAAGTTTTTTTATGTCCAAGTATTTGATTTCATCATCCATTTAATTTTCTCTAATTAGGGCAACTCTCCAATTTTAGCGAAATTCGTTTTGGCCAGATAAACCCCAGAAATAGCAGGCAGACATTTTTGTACAACTTGTAATTTTTTACCATCTCTATAATTCGGTACTGCCCTGTGGAAGTAGTAAAACCAAAAATGCTACATCTGGCGCCCATTTTTTTTTTAGTTTAGAATCTACAAGAAATAAAATTATAAAATCAGCATAAATTTTTAAACAAGTTCAAGCAGTTTTATTTATTATTTGTTTGTAGTAAATACAGTGGGTTTGGAAACTGGACTTGATCTCAGCGGTTAAAAGTTTAAGCAGAACCTCGGCTTTAGAATTTTCTCTTACTATACTATTTCTAGTTTTTGTTGAAACGAAATCCGACTGTAAAAATCAAGCTTGCATTTATAATATACTAGCGGGACCCGGCGTGCTTTGCTACGCCTATAAATAAAGTTTGTGTGTATACATTTTGTTGACGTAGCAATAATTTCAAAGAGTAGTAATGAGAAATGGTTTTCTATTTTTTTTTTTAATATGAATGTAAAAGGATCAGCACTCTAGTTGATCAGTAAAATATAAAAAAATAGTATTATATATAAAACAAAGAATATATAAAAAATACGCGATTATATAAGTTTTCAGGTGTGTATTCTATTTAGAACATTATACGGAACAAAAATCGATTCACAAATTTTCAGTGCTCATGCGGTTTAATATACGCTTTCTTTACCGGTAGGTTACTAAAAACGTTGCAAAAAATTTTGATCGGTATATGATTTTATGGTCAGCAAGTGCAGTAAGAGGGTAGTGAAATCCGAAATTCTACGTCCACGCCGTGCTACCTGGGTAATGCTAGCAGAATTAGGTTGGTGTAGTTGAGAGGGGCAGAGTAAATACTGCTTATACTCAATGATTCTGCACCATGGCGAGTCATTGGCGCCACAAAACCAATGCAACTCAAGCGTCTGTTCTCCATGTTAGGGGCGGCTTGGAGCGGGCGTCTGTCTTGGATCAAGCGGCTCGCTATATAAACGTGTAGCAAGCGTCTGTTCTCCATGTTAGGGGCGGTCTGTAGCGGGCGTCTGTCTTGGATCAAGCGGCTCGCTATATAAACATGTAAAAAGGTTGTTTCTGGTGACCTAAAGATGCAGAACGAACCCATTCACGAAAATTTGGGTTGGGCGAAGGGCTAACACCCCATTTCCGTAAAAAACTACTTGTCATGAATTCTGTACACAGGCCTCGGATTATCTCGGATTCACTATTAGAACGACCTCGGAAACTGTACCCGGACTACGATTTAAAAATGGGAACCTGGAACGTGCTAAGCCTTAGAAGACCAGGAGATCTACTGAAACTTACAAACCAAATCAATAGCTATACACTGGATATAGAGGCGTTACAAGAACTAAGATGGCCAGGGAGTGGAATCCACGAAACAGCCAAAGGATACACTCTCTACTATTGCGGTCATGAAAACGGAGGAGAATTTGGAGTTGGCTTTCTCACACATCGTCGCGTGAATCAACATGTTATCGACTTTCGCCCAATTAATATGCGGATATGCACAATGAGAATCCGCACGCAAAAATTTAATGTAACGATCATCAATGTTCATGCACCTACTGAAGACAAAGCAGATGACATTAAAGACCTGTTCTTCCTAGAACTCGAAGAAGTCATCAATAACATCCCGCGGCACGATATAAAAATCGTGGTAGGTGACTTCAATGCGCAAATTGGTAGAAGTGCAGAACTTAAAACACATGTCGGTCCTAACAGCTTGCATCATGCTAGTAACAATAACGGCTTTCGCACAGCTGAACTGGCTATGATGTATGATCTAGTAATATCCAGCACTTTCTTTCCTCATAAGAGAATCCACAAAGCAACGTGGAAATCAAATGATGGAAGAACTGAAAATCAAATCGATCACGTCATGATTTCTAAGAGACACTCTACAAGTGTAACTGACGTTCGATCATACAGAGGTGCTGATATGGACACCGATCATATGCTTGTCATCTTTAAGTATAAGTGCAAATTATCATCTACATTTAATAGGCAAGCAAAAAAGACCGTGCGCTGGAATGTCGAAGCATTTAAACACCTGGAAACACTGAATAGATATCAGGAAATTGTAACGCAAAACATAGAAGAGCATGACATCCCATCTGAGATGCCATTAAACATACAAGAAGAATGGCAAACGCTTCAATCAACCATCATATCCGCAGCACAAACTACAATCGGAAAACGACCACCGAAATCACGTAACGAATGGTTTGATGACGAGTGCCGCGAAAGCATTGAGCACAAACAAAAACTGCGAGAAAAATGGTTAACAAGGAACACCCGAAGCTCCCAAACTGATTATCTACGCGCCAGAAAAGCCTCAGCAAAACTCCTACGGAAAAAGAAACGCGAACACATGAAGAGCTGTATCGAAAACATCAACCAACATGCGGCTAATGGAAATTCGAAAGAGTGTTTTGCCAATGCGCGGAATCTGACCAAAGATTTCCACCCAAGATCTACAGCCATCAAAAATGGAAACAACGAGCTTACAACAAGTGAACGTGATGTGCTGGAAGTATGGCGATCCCACTTTCAAGAACTACTGAATAGGACGAACGAAGTTCATCCTATTCGAGCAATTGCTCCGTCAAGTGAGGAGATTTTTGTCCCTTACCCAACAATAGAAGAAGTGGAAGCTGCCATCAAAAAATTAAAAAATGGCAAATCACCAGGTATCGATGGAATCCCTGCAGAACTACTTAAGAATGGAGGAGCAGCTCTGGTCTCACGTATATATGATCTGATTCTTGCAATCTGGAACCAAGAAGAACTACCTGCTGAATGGAAAACAGCTCTCATTGTTCCGCTACATAAAAAAGGTGACCGCCTAAAGTGTGCAAATTATCGTGGAATCGCACTGTTGAACACTGCATATAAAATACTAGCTAATGTCGTACTCGCTCGGCTCATCCCGTTTGCCGAATCTATCATCGGCGACTATCAGTGTGGTTTTCGTCCCAACCGTTCAACCACAGATCAATGTTTTACCTTAAGGATGATTCTGGAAAAATGTTGGGAGTACAACATCAGCATTCACCAGCTCTACGTTGATTTCAAGCAAGCATATGATAGCATCATCCGCGACAACCTCTGGTCTGCACTCATATGCCTTGGTATTCCAGAGAAACTTGTTTCTCTGTGCAAACTCACAACATCGGGATCAAACTGTAGAATAGTAATCGAAGGGTCAGTTTCTGACTCTTTTGATATAACATCAGGTGTTCGACAAGGTGATGCACTCGCACCCGTACTATTTAATTTGGCGCTTGAGTACGCGATAAGAAAAAGCCGCATTGAGACACAAAACTGTATATTTAACAAATCTAGTCAAATTCTTGGCTATGCAGATGATATTGTGCTTCTCGGACGTAGAACAAGCAATATCAAGGATAGTCTCTCTCGGCTTGAAAGAAATGCTAAACGACTTGGATTATGCATTAACACCGGCAAGACTAAACTATTAACAACATCCAGGAATATACCTCCCGGCAATCTGAATACTGGCGACTATGAAGTGGAACGTGTAGAAAACTTCAAATACCTCGGGTCTGTAATAACATCGTCAAATGACATGCAGGCAGATATTAAAGCTCGTGTCTCAGCCGCATACAGAGTTTTCTACGCATACTCAAAACTTTTGCGATCTAAACATCTTTCGCAGTCGTGCAAACTCACACTTTACAAAGCATTAATTCGACCTGTGCTTACCTTTGGAAGCGAAAGCTGGACACTGACTTCCTCCGATTGTAGAATTTTATCAACATTCGAGAGGAAAGTCATACGAACAATTTATGGTCCATGTAAAGTTGCTGAAAATCAGTATAGAATCCGAATGAATCATGAAATCAGACAGCTTCTTGGAGGCTGCGATGTAATCGGATTCATTAAATCTAACCGGATTAGATGGTTTGGTCATGTAGAAAGGGCACCATTAGATAGAATGATTAAAAAAGCGTCCCAACAACAACCAGCTGGTGTTCGTCGAAGAGGAAGACCTAGACAACGCTGGCGTGATGACATCATCCAAGACCTTCGTGACATAGGATGTCGAAACTGGGGTCAATTGGTCATGGAACGAGACGATTGGAAGCTGATTGCACAGACGGCAAAATCGCTCCATGGGATGTAAACGCCAGAGAGAGAGAGAGAAAGTGCAGTAAGAATAGCGACAATACATTCGATGAAGGTATAGAAGAAGTGATGCAAAAAAGGAATAAAAGAAGTGATGCAAAAAAAATCAAAATTATTTGGAAGTTTTTGTATATGAATTCATAGGATTTGAATTCATAGGATGAGAAATATTTCTATTTAGTCAACATTTTAAGTCATTTTAAAGTCATTATTATTGAATGTTGCAAATCGATGCGAAACTAATATCTTACACACGGTCAATATATTGGCATATATGTTCCATATATGGACAACATTAATGGAATATTAATTTTTAAGCGTATTTGTGAGTAATTATTGCTCAAAGTAATTATTAAAAGTATTATTCCCGATAATAAGTAATTATTGTCGGGATTGAACTCACGCTCATCAGAGACATCATAGTTCAAAGCCATCTTACAGACTCAGCCACAGTGGATGAAACAACAACGAAACATATTTCAATTTTCATGTTCAGATAATTTCTAAATTGAAACTTCATTATCGCATATTTATTTAAATTGAATTCTTCATCTGTGATTATACAATTGTAAATTGTATTTGTTCCCGACACGAAACACACAAAAACTGTTTTAAAGAAGTTTTTCTGAGAGAAAATAAAAAATGCTTTAAAATTGCAAAACTCATGTGAATTAAAATAATTACTTTAGCTTAATCACTCTAAAAATCTCTAAAAACTATTTATTTTACACCAAATAGTGTAAACCTTTTGTTTATTTAACATTATAACCCGTCGCATATTGTCGGTATCTCATAAGAAAGAAAATTCAAGAAAACTCGTCTTGAGTTGTTGATGGTCATTGCAAAAGCGAGTCGCATTCGAAACTAAACGTTTGAATTCAAATGCCATATCTGTTGCGATCATTGAAATACGTAGCAACAGTACATCTTCCACTTTGAATTTTCCATTCAAAATTGTAGCTTCAACGACATTGTTCATCATCTTTTTCACCTAAAATTTCCAAAAAAATGTGCTATTTCAAAATATTTGACATATTATTTTAATAAAATATTATACATTCATTTTTCTATTTCATAAAATTATATTCAACGAAAAAAAACATTGATCAAAGCAAGCTACGCGCATAAACCGATATTTAAAAAAAACCAATTAAAATAATTATCACCAATCAATCACCAATGAAAAAATAATACACGACAATTGGAAAAAGCAAGCGTTGTGTATTTGGAAGACTTTAACATTAAAACCAATTTTTTAAATACAAATACGGCACCATCTATTGGCTAACCCAAATTTATGAGGCGTATATCACACTATCTATATATTGGTCAATAAAAAAAATTTGACATGAAATTGGAGAGTTGACGTTAATTTTAACTTAACCGTAACTTAAGACTCTGTACAAAATTTTGATTTAAGGTTGGTAAGAAATTAGGTATTCTTTGACGTTTGATTTGATATTAATTTTGGTTTTGTAATCAATTTTATAAATCAATCAATGCTTTAAAAGTAACAAACTGATTTCACAATCAAAATTTAAAATAATAAATTTCGAAATAAACATTTGATACAAAATTTAAAAATAAAAAAATTTATTTTCATATTAATTTCATGCTAATATTTGGCTTTAATTAAAGTCGCTCTTTTTATATCTTTTGCATTTTTTAATAAATAAAATTTTATTTTTATGGACACTTGCAATTAAATATTAGTTTTCTTCAGTTTTTATACTAAACGTCAAAAAATCCTTAAGATAGAATGAAATGATCTTTACGTTAAGTTAACGTTAAGTTTACGTACTGACTATAAATGTTCTAGTGCATTTTCATACATTTGTACTTTACGTTAAGTTAAAGTTACCGACTATAAATCAAGCATAAAGGTTGTAAAATAAACTTTGCTAGTTTTTCATCCAGTTTTGATGACAATTTTTTTACCTCTAATCGTTCTATTTTAATTAGCAATACGTATAAGAGTATTTTTCAATTTGATAATGATTTTTGTAAATTAACATTGAAGACCATTGAAAAATTTAAAAAAATAAAAAAATAAATTTAAATTATTGTTTTCTTTATTTTTACTCTTATTTTTATTCAAACTTTATAAAAACCAATACACTAATTTTTTACAGATTTCGATACTTTATAGCACTACTATAATTAATATATAACCTCCACAAAATTGTTAATAATCTTTGGTAACGTATTTGACATAGCATAATATGCTTTTCGTTTATTATCAAATATAAAACAAAACTTTTTTACTAAAACAAATTTGATAGTCTCATAATGGCCTTATACGAAGTTAAGGCGCGCTATACACCTGAGCTAAACTATAAAAAAAAGCGAACTATGTTTTTAAAAAATAATGTATATAACGTCATTATAGAAAAAAACATTACCGAAACAAAATATTTAAAAAAGAAAAGAAAAACGGAAACATTACATTTTTTTGAAAAAGCTTTATTCGCATTAAAACATTACTTTTTTAAAAACATAGTTCGCATATTTCGCATAGTTTAGCTCAGGTGTATAGCACGCCTGAAGTTTACTATCAATTGAATAAATTGATTTACGCTGCCATCTGAAAGTTGGCATATGAACAATCCATATTTAACATTTAATATACAATTAAAAAATATTTAGGCATTTAATCAAGATAATGGACCATCATACACACATTGTACAAAATTTCATTAAGATTGGTTACGTTGTTACGGAGTTCATCGCGGACAAACATCGTGACACGTGATTTTTATATATATAAGAGATTATTCTTAAGTCGCTCAAACATGAAAATTGCCAAAATTTCCCATACAAACTTGTATGAAAAATTTAACCTATTTTCGTATTTCTTTTACGGACAGAAGAAAATAAAGTATTTTATATATTATGCTCAATATTGTCAGTAATTGTCAGTAATAGTTCATAAACTTAAATTATTTAATTGTAGTATAATGAGAAATTTCATAGATAATTTTTAAAATTATTCAAGTTGTGTTTTGAATGAAATCCCATATAAATTTATTGAATTTATTCTTTTTTCCCCCTTTTGCAGCGCCAAAAGAAATTTAAATTATTTAATTGTAGCAAAATGAGAAATTTCATAGATAATTTTTAAAATTATTCAAGTTGTGTTTTGTATAAAATCCCATATAAATTTTATTGAATTTCGTTTCTTTTCCCCTTTTGTAGTGCCATTGCAGCAAATACCGGAACAAAATAATCGCTCAATAACATATGATAGTCTATATGGGCCCTACATGGATGATTAAAAAGTCGATAAAGCAGGTTTGACAGTAAATTAATTAATTTACGCCGCCATCTGAAAGTTTGCTTATGAACTATCCATATTTAACATTTAATTCGTAATTAAAAAATATTTAGGCGTTCAATCAAAATAAAAACTATCCTATCTCTCAAGTTGGACCATTATACACACACTGAACACAATTTTATTAAGATTGTTTACGTTGTTGCGGAGTTTATCGCGGACAAACATCGTGACATGTGATTTTTATATATATAAGATGGGAGTATATACGCTGTAAAATATTAGCACCGATTTAGAAGGCGTTCTAAAACACTAAATACGTATATTTTTATTAAAAAACCCAAATCGCGAATCTTCGAATAACATCTATCCTTTATTATTTGACCTTTAGAATCATTGAAATTGAACCACAAAAAAAACAACACTAATCAGAAAAAATATTCAGTCATGGTATTTAAAAGTTGTAAATTTAATGATTTTACAACAATATTTTGTGTTTCTTAAACTTTCCTTCTTTTCAAAAAGGTGAATTAAAGGTGAAATTTAGACAAATTGGAACAGACGGCCGTGTCAGCAATACTATTAAACGTATCAAGTCCTTTCTCAATTACGTGTATTAATTGTAATTTTCGGCCAGCACACAAAATTTAGTCTATAATCTTCCATCCCACCATCGACAAATCCTCGAAAACCCAAGCCCAAAGTTCTCAAAATTTTATCTCAATTTATCCACATACAAAATTTTTAGAAATCACATGCAGTACTTTAGATTTTTAACTTTCGCGTTTATCGATCATATTAAAAATGAAGACAACGACTGACGGTATCAATCTAAATCTTTTTGTTGTAGGATGTCAAATCTGAAGTCAATTAATAGGGAATAGGGAGCATGGGGTTCTGACCTTAGGGTTAACCCCAGGAACTTGTTGTTTGGTTAAAAATTAAGTTACTATTTATTAAACTATCTTTATAAATCACTAATAACATACAAAATAGCAGGTCAATGACCTTGGTGACATTATTCATTCTACTTATATTTGCAAAATAAGTTTTTGTTAAACCACTAAAAAACAAATAATTAAATTTCAGTAGAAAAGGACTGTGCTCTAAGTTACGTCAAGATACATCGATTATGACAATAAATGAACAAGATCACACATGGTTTAATTTAGCATCAAAAGCGAATATCCAGTGCTACCAAACCAGAAATATATCGAGAATCACTTATAATTCATTATATAAATAAGTATATTTCTAAATAACAACATCAACAATAATAAAAGAGAGGACATGTTAGAGTTGCCAACATTAATTAAAATCAATTATTTGTAAAAAATTCCTCACGTCTTCAAACGGTTCAGTCTGTTCTCATATTTTTTAATGTGCCTTCCATGTTTCTTTCCACTGTGTCCTTTTTTACGACGATTTTACGAATTTTTAAGCCCATTTGACCTTTTAATATTTTCCGTTGTGTAAATTTTCTCAATTTATTTACAAGAAGTTAGCACTATCTCAACCATTTTATTGTTATTATACTTTTTCTCCTCCTTCAAAATAATGGAGCGATTTAAATTTTAAAAACGTTAACGATTATTGCTTGACTAATTTCGAATGGTAATTTGAATATTGGATTTTATTTTTCATTTTCCTAAGCAGTATTTATTGCATATCAACAATTCTCATTAAATCAATTGCATTTTTAAAATATAACAAGTGCAAACAATTTATGAATAAAAACTTGGTTAGAAGCCAAATCGTTTTTATATTTCAATAGAATATGAGAAATCAAATAACTCGTTGTGATATAAAAAAAAAGTATCAAATAGCTCGAAATTTATATAAAAACGTTTGTCAGTAAACAATTGATACGATCTTCAGACATCTCGTTTTGAGATCTACAGTAAACACATCGACTCTTATATATGAATTTCTTATTATATTTGACAATGCTAAACATAATGAAAACTACTTGTTGCGCAAATAAGATGTACGCAAAGTTACAATAACTATTTTTCATTATTTATGAAATTATGCCAAGTGTTCAAGTTCTCCTTGTGTTCGTTTTAGATAATACCGATTTTTTGTACACTAGCTTGTGAGATATTGCCACTATGCCTTGGATTAAGAATATTAAATAATATAAAAATTGATTGTTGTGCCTGCATTATTATATAAGTTTCTACGTTGCAAGTTCTTTTTATAATGTATAATTAACCTTTTCATCAAACTAACAAAATAACGTTGAGTATAGTCTCAACACCATATATTTAGCATATCATAAAAAATAAAACCTTAAGAATTATTATTACAAACTATTTGAAATTATGTAACACAAAATTGATATTAGTAATAATTTTTTTATTTATTATATGCAACTGCTAGTTGATTTCGTTTGACCTTTCAATAATTGAAGATTTAAATGGTATAGATTTTTTATATTTAAGTTTATACGGTCAAGTTCAGACTCATTATACGCTAATTGTTGAAACGAATAACAAACAATATTTCAATTCTTCTGTGTTTAGAAAAAATTTGTTTTATTTACAAAAAGTTTTAAGAATATAAAAAGCCTTCAACCACATGTTAAGTTCTTTCTGGTATGAAAATCGTCGAAACTCATTTTTTACTAATTACCAAAAAGCGTATGTTCATCTGTGAAGTTTTCCTCTATGCTCTTGCCCTGCCCGGTCGATTCCGACAAAAGTTTGCCAGCAAATTTTCATAATATACTTTAAGAAATTTTACATAACTTAAACATTTGTTCGTGTGGTTAGGAATAATTGCATGACCTTCATAAAACAAATTGACTTTAATAATCACTGGAAATAACACAATAAATTTTAATTACTCTCGTAATTATTGTCATTAATTTTATAAAAATTAGTACAATTATAAAGAAAAGATTTAATAGTTTTTGACATTTTAAATTTAGAATTGTTTTTGATTTATAATTTAATAAAAAGGCTTGTGGTAGTAAATAAAAACAACCAAAATGGAGAAAAGAGAAACTGAAGATGACAGTTGTGCTATCACTAGTTTTTATATCTTTCTTCATACAATTTTAAAGTTATGGTATCTCTATATTTATATATACTCATAGAGAGGAGAATTACAATATATGTCACAACAACACATAAACATTTTTTAAGACCTAGGTCCTACAACAACAACCGTATATTTTTTTTAAAGAATTTATTACTAAACAATAAATCATAAAAAATAATTTTATATGACACACGCCAATTTTTCAAGACAGGATAGAGCGCATAAAAATAATATAAAAGCTCAAAAGGTTTGTTTGAAAAATTACAGGAACAAAATTGGGTTGCCAATATTACTTATTTAGGTGAATTCAGGATTTCTTAAAGTTTTAAAAAATTTTGTGTAAAGTATGTCCTCTAGGTTTTTTAAAAAAAGTTTAATTCACCCCTTTTTCTTCTCCCGTTTAAAATCTAATCTAATTGAGGAAAATTAATAGAGAAAAAGCTTTACAAAAATTTACAATTAATGAAAATCTCCAAAAGCGTAAACCAAAAATAAAACGATGCAAAAAAAAACATAAGTTTAATTTTGCGACTTTGCGTGAAAGGGGGGAGGTGAATTACATTTCAACCAAATCCAGTGAGAAATCATTTAATTTAAATTTAAATTATAATTTGTTCTAGAATTTTACATTTTTTAAAATGTTATTCAAATTGTGTGTTTTCCTTCTTCCTGTTTGTTTTACGAATTGATTGGTCAAAAACATTGAAATATTTGATGTTAATTTCGAACAAAAATATAGAAAAGGATCTAATAATCTTAATACTATTTGAGAAGTTGAAAGTAAGAAAAGGTTACCGCAAAGGCAAAACATGTCATTTAGATCCATATATTGCGGAATCCAAATGGTAGATTGTATAACTGTTGGTAGATTGGTAGATTGTATAACTGTTGTAAATAGAATGTAAACACGCTTATTTGTTTATAGGCTTTTTCTCGTTCTTATCCTTTTTTTAAGAACTGTCAAATTGATTAAATAAATATTATTATGTTTTGGTACAACATACGAAACAAGTGTTTGTATTATTATTCTCTGCGATCAGGTTGTGGGCCCAAATTAAAAAATTTAATAATATTTTGAGCATCGATACCGTTTTATAAATAATAAATAGTGTTTATTAAAGTAGATATAATTATTTTTGCTGTGTGAAATATTTTAAAAACAACTAGTGCGGGCAAGATGGAAAACATCCTTTAGAAATCGACAAACTAAAAGGCAGTGAAAACTACCGTACTTAGAAATTTGCGATTGAAAATTATTTAGAAATGAATTAGCTTGAAAATTGTATTCAATCGCAAGATAATAATCTGGAGATTCCAGTTCAAGATAAGGCTCAGAAGCTAAGTCAGGTCAAAACAAGTTTAGTTTTGTCGGTAGATACATCATTATATGTACATAGACAAAGATATACTTCGGCTTTATTAATTTGGAAAACGTTTCAAATTCTATATGAAGACATTCTAATGTCTATCCGTTTAGAAAACAGCTTAACTGATGCTTACAAACATATGATCACGAGTTTTGAAGGAAGCAGTGCGGAAATAAAAGCTGCTAGAATCAAAATGAAATTGTTTGATTCACAGTTTGCAGAAAATTCCAGTAATAACCAGCATTTTTCAATAAAGGTTTAAAACCACCAAAAGAAAAATTCAAAAAGGTTCGTTAAAACATTAAATGTTATACTTGTGATTGAAAAAATCGTTTAAGCCGTCCTAATAATGACAGCCAAGAATAACAAAATAGGCTGACAAACAGACTGAAGTTACTAAAAGAATTAACGTTTCTGTCGAACAATACAATTCAAGATGAGACAAATTGGTACAACGATAGTGGAGGATCGAGTCATATTACATCAAATGCAAGCTCGTTATATGAACAAAAACCATCTTCTGTTAAAGGAATAAACTTAAGCGCGCTATCTTCATTGTAAGCTTTTTATTCAAAATTATTACTATAATACTAGGTAAATTTGAGTTCGCTGCTAAATTGTACTAAACTGCTAAATCTGATTCCATAAAATCGACCAATTTTAATTTGAATGGTCCGATATTGACAAACATGAAAAGCGTCTAACATGTAAATAGTTTAAATAAATAATATTATAATATAAATAAATTGTAAAAATATAAACATACCAATCCGGCTAAGAATCGTTAGTCGTCCATTTGCATTTGAACATAACAAAAATTTTGCATTTAGCTAAATTAATTCTTATCAAGTGCAATTTTGTATTTTAATGAGATAATTTTTGGGACTAATTTCATTTTGGGAATAATTTTTGACAATCTATAGTACTTTAAAAATTTAGCAATATATTTTAGTACAAATCACATATGAAGATGGCATGTTTAGTTTATAATTAAAATATAATGTTATTGTCTTGATGTGTGACATTTCTTTTTTCGCGTGAAACAAATACTTTCGCATGCGAAAACTAATATTTCGAAGAATAAAAAATAGTTTTAGGTCCATGTGTAACATTTATATTTTTTGATTATTTTATTTCAGAGCAAAATTGGATTTTTTTTGTGCGTCATTTTATTCATAACGTTTTATTTATGTTATAAATCTTTTTCGAACAAAATCAATTTTGACATTCCCATAATACATGATTTTGGATGTTATAAGCAATTTGCATTCTAAAGCCCACAAGCTCTCTATCAATTAGAAGTCACCAGGCAAGGTTATTACTTAGATGTGCTGGCCGACGACCTTTGATTAGTCAACAGTATGTAGCCCTTCCAATCTTAGTGGAGAAGTATTCCTGGATGATTCTACCTTATTGCATGGTCGATGCCTCAGCAAATCTTTTGAACTTTTCAATATTGTCTGTTTTTGCTAAATTTGTTTTTCCCCTCTATTACTGTTTTTATTCCTCCCAGTTAACTGTTAATCATAAAATATTGCTATATAAGCCATATTTTAAGATAGAAGATTTATTGCCTATAGTTCGATTTTTTTTTTAAATTCAAACTACAAAAAAATCTTTTTTGATCGAAGCATGACTGCAAAACGTTTAGTATAAATTAAGATATAAGATTATATTTTATTATATGATAAGATTTATTGCAAAAAATAGATAAAAAACAGAAAGTTTAATCCAAAAATGATCGTAAAACGTAATGAATGTATAGGTCTGGAATTGATAAAACAGACCAATTAAATCCATGTCTATTGGTGTGGCAGAAACAAAGTATGTTTAAATCAAAATCAATGTTCAAAATACAACCGATTAATAAACTAATTCAGAAAGTTTTGAGGCTGATGTTTTTAGGTCCTGCTCAAATCAACAAACACCTTGCACAAGTATAAAAGTTTCTCAGAAGGAGCTGGCAAGCTAGATTCAAGTAAAGATTATTTTTATATATTTGTTTATTAACTGTGTGAAACCTGTGTGCAATTTTGTGTCCAAAGAGGCCCGCCTCTTGACAATACAGTGGATTCGAAATACAGTAGGTCACGTCTAAGTTTATGTCACACTGAAATTGCAATAAAACCAAAAGCCGTTATTACTAATCAATGACAGCAAAAATCATGTAACAGTACCACAATAAAGCTTTTGAGCTAAAATTAGAATTAGTTTAAAGAACGCACGATGTTTGTTTCTCTAGACAAATAATTAATGAGAATTATTCTATCATTTTGATGGTTAGACAAAATCTTAGAACTTCTTTTAGTCATTTTTTGTCAGCCCACGATCTCAATGAATTTGTTAGAAACAAGAATCTAATACGATGACTTTTAAATGATGGTTTAGAAAATATAGCGGAAACCTAAAACTAGCAGTACTAGCAGCACAAATACGAACCACTTTTTAAAAAGAGCGCCTAGGACTGGGTCTAATATATTCGGCGAATGTTAGATTTGTTTATCAGTTCAGCAAAAAGCGGACATATATACGCTAGCTTATATGGCTGAATGTATCACAGTATCCGAGCGTAGTGATATCAAAGGTTCAAAACCGGTTACAAAATTGTTTGATAGCCCCCGCACTATCTACCACCATCGCATATATTTTTTCAGTAATGAATTGCAGAATATATTATAGTGATGAATTGCAGAATGAAGTTATCCCGTATATTCAGTAAATCAATTCGTTAATTTGAATTGTAGCACACTAGCAGGATAACCTGTTTAGAGTAAAACATAATTTTCTAAAATAATTATATTTTTTAAATAAACAGTTTTTTAGTTGCTTATCGAGTGTTCAGAAGTAAAAATTATTTTAAATCAAATCATTTGATGTAAATGAAATAAAATTAATTTCTTTTTAATAAAAGAAGTTTTCTACATAACTACTACAACTACTACATTTTTTACATAAGTTTTCTAAATTTGTGACCTCGATGTGATTAGCTAATGTAATGGATAAAATTATTTATGATCTCTTTACAGTCTACGAAAAATTGACGATAACTCAATTCTTACTGTTCATAAAGTTCAAAATGCATTGCTGTGATTCTTCAGGTTCAGATGGCCGGCCGGATATAGTTTAGGAATCAGGGATAAAGTAACATCCGCGAGTATTTAAAAATATCCAAACATTCTGTGCAATGCAAAAATTTTCTGGAGAACTGTCAGAATTTAATTTTAGCAACATACTGAAAATTGGTTTTAGGTAGAAACTCAAAAAGTACTTCCGATGGCACGTAACTTAATAAAGGAAAAAATATGTCAAGGGGATATTAAAGTTTACTGCACCTGGTCGCCATTATCATTAAAATTATTTTTAGCTATATAGAAACTGGTTTTAAATGTGAACTAAATGATCTAGATGTATTGGATTTTTCTGATTTTTTACTTTTAACAGCTAACTACCAAGCGAAGAGAACTTTTGTTTTTTAAACTTTTTTGTTTTTTGTGTTGTCAAAGTAAATTCGCCTAAGTACAGAAAAATGGTCGAAAATGAGAATGACAATGAGAATGTTGTTGTGGTTAAAACCTGACTGACGTTGCTACAAACTGTATCCATAATATAATAAGTGTTAGAGAATCCCTGAACAAGACAGGACTAGAATTACCTAGCCAAAAAACGGAAGTTGAACTGGAAGTTGCACGCGGATGAACGGCATCTGATTGATCTTTGTGGCTTAAAATCAAGCGATAAAGTCAAATTAGTTGACACTTGTGTTGTGCTAGCCTTACTTTACCGTAGCTACGCATTTTGGAAGGTATATAATAGTATTGTAACAAAAGAGAACCCAATACTCATAGAATCAAAAATTTCATTAAAAATAATAACAAAACGATATTTAAAAATAAAACGAATTCAAGGTGAGGAACATATACCGTGCGATGATTCAAACAAATAATTCATTAAACAAGAAAATCTCGTATGTAATAAAACTTTTCAGTCACAAAATTCACAGAAGGCAAAAAATAATGGCAACTCATTTAAACTAGATGATGATGCTAATGAGAAAGAAGACGATTGATCTGAAGTTGGAAAAAAGAAAAAAACCGCTGGGAGATGGGCCGACATTCATCATCCTGCTTAGCAAAGGGTGCGATAAAATCGAGGCTTGAGTCTCAACTCACTTTGCTAGACCCTCAACCTAGAGCATTGAAAAAAAAAATAAAAAAGCAACATTCTGATAACTGACCTAGCTCTAATATTGATGCTATTTCTTAAAACTAGAAGTTGTAATGACAGACTATTATTTTCGAATTTTACTCTATAAATAAAAAAATTCCAATTTAAAGAAATCTGCTAATATTTGTTAATTTATTTCGATTTCGACCTTTAAATTAAAACAAACATAGAAGCACAAGTCATCCAATAATTTTTTAACATTTTCTTAGCAATTGTTTTGATGCGTCAAAATGTCATAATACATGTTTTTTGCCTTGCATACATGATAACCATTTTTGTTTGTTAGGCTTGGTCATAGTATTACATGTGAGTGTAATAGAGTACTCAAATTTATGTAGCTGTAGAGAAGTTGTTTGTTGAGATGATATCTGGAAGTGGTTGACGTGCATGTTTTTTTATTGAGAGATATGGGGAAATTATTAATTTGTGTGCGATGAAGAGTATAGTTAAAAAGAAACAAGAGATGGAGAATTTAACTATTTACACTTGATCATTTGTTCGATCGAGGAGATTATATATTTTTAAATAAAAGTAACATAAATATAAATTTAAATTCAAGTGATAAAATTGTATTATTTTCTCTAATTTAATTGAAAAAAATTATATCTTTAAATAGAACTTGCAATAAATTTTTATCCTTTATTATATGTTATTTCAAAGACCATATTTTAAGAAAAATTGGTAATGATGAAAAGTTTCGGTGATAAAACTAATAAGAAGATGTTTAGTAATCTAACTGAAGATGACGATTTTCAACTAAAATTTGAATTGAGTGAATAGTCAAAGTGTTAAAAGTTTACAAAAAGATAGTAAAAATGAATTTAATAAATGAAATATAATAAAGTATTTAAATTGCCATAAAATTGGAGAAAACATTTCGTTTGATATTAGATACCTCATTTCATGCTGATATTGAAGATGTCATGTTGTACTATGAAAGAAAACATCAAGTTGAAAGTGTGCAAACAGTTATATTGCGGCGTTGGATTGAATGTTGGATTGGATTAATAATTGGTTTTGAAATAAATAAATGTAACTTTAGTGAAGATATGATACGTACTGTTGGTTTCAATACGAAAAAAAATGCAAATTGGAATATAACAATCAAAGTTTGGGATATTGTTTGACTAATAATTTACATGGATCATCCATCATATTGTTTTACTATTAATTTTCTGATTATATTTCTTTATGATTTAATTTATATAATTTTTGTTTGTGATTTTTTTTGAGTTAATTTATTTTCTTTGTTATGTCAACCATGATTTTTAGTTGATATTTTTGTTTGTGAAATTAGAGATTTCCCAGTCAGGATTTCTGTTTACTATTCTATAAAAGTCCGAAATTCCTAACAAAGCATATAATAAAAGTGATCGGAGCGCACTTATTTGATGTAGAAGTACCACCTCAATCATGGTCTGGAAATGAAAACGTGCATAGTCAAACTGATTTTAATATTGAAACTAAGACTGATATGGATGTCAGTCAGCTGGTATGTAGAGTGTGTTTCGTTCAATGCTTAATAGTGTGTCATTTCACTACGTATCGTGACTTTTGGTGACAAAGAAGTTTTTGAAAAACCAAAGTAACGTACAAAAATAATAGTGAGCCTTTCCTAGATATCACCACTGTTGATAGATTCATTAAAACAAAAAAATATTTAGCTTAATATTATGCGAGTCACAACAATCTAAAGAAATTGATTAGTCTAATGCCATACCAATACCACGAAAATCAAAATCCATACAGGCAAATACGTCAAACTGGTGCACCAATAATTTAAATAATCTCAAAAGTGAGGTCAACCGGGTAAAAAAGAGAATATCATAAAGAATGGAAAACAACAAGAAAAAAATTCTTGAACTGACAAAAATTCAATACTACAATTTACCGAGAACTGCTAAACTGATCAATCATACAAAGCTCCAAAAATGTCTACATTTCTAGGGTGGGTTGTTTGAAGTCTGTAGATTTGCTGAAATTATCCGTGGAACAATATGCTTTAGTCTTTTATATTTAAATAATTAACTCTTCGGGTACTGATTGCCTTGTCGGCTGTCCTAATAAATATGAAGGATGAATAAATGTTTATTTTGCTTCAGTAGAGAAATTCATTCAGCAAAATGATGCGTAAAGCTCTATTAAACTAGCATGAGTGCCAAAAAAAATCGTTTCGGCTTAACCTTTCGGTGTAGAAAACTATTATGCTACAGCTGAAAAGTATATACTATCGTGCAAAACCACGAATGATTAAAGGAAACGGCATCTCAAATAAAATATATATAAATAAAAATGTAAATGTTCGTTTGTTCGAAATAGATAATCTCCGAAAGTACTTGAACGATTCGGAAATTTGGACACAATGTTGCACTCAAATACAGAAAGGTTTTTATATAGTTTTTTTTTATTAGCCGTATATGTTCCGTATAGGAATGTAGACTGCCAAAAGAAGTACAAGTGTCCTTTAACTGTATTAATCTCTATTCATTCCATTTTATGGTTGAATTTCACTTGCAGACTTAATTTAATCGATTAGTTTTGCATGGTCACCATATATTGATTTTAGTGTTTTTTGTTTTTTTAGTGTTTTTTTATTTTATTGATTTCAGTGTTTATTATGGCGTATGTTCGCCACTACGGGCGATCATACCTATCCATTACCTTCACATGCAATTCAGCTTGGGACAATATACAATAAAATTTATTTCCTGTGAAATCGCCATTGGAAAGGTATGAATCACAGCACGAGTTTTAAGACAAAAGCTGCAATTGCTGATGAATTTTATGGTAAACCATAAAGTGTTTGAGTCTGGTCGCTGTTGGATGTACTCAGTGCAATGACAAAAAAGAGGATTGTCTGTCACACGCTCATATTCTAATCTGGCTCAAAACAAAATCATTTCAAAAACACATTTCAAATATCCGATGCCAACTTCAACAGGGGTTTGTAGGAAGTTGTGACGAAAGCTATGTATCATGAACCTTGCAGAGCACGAATCAAAATACAGAATGCATGATCGATGGAAAATATTCAAAACGATATACTCAAGGCTTAGTAGCAAAAACAGTTACAAGAAACGATAAATATCCTTTGTACAAGAGAAGATATGCGAAACGGAAACATCGAAATTGGCAGCAACCGGTGGTTGTTCCATATTCACCTTTGCTACCAATCACAAACAGAGCAGAACGCACATAAAGGTGGAGTACTGTATCACCCTTAAATCAGATAATTAAGTTAGTAAGTACGTTAATATAAGCAGGCACATTTCAGTTTTTAGCGTGCCACAATACATAAACAGCAATGAAGCTGTGTTGTGAATTCTTTCTTTTCCTTAACATACACGAAGTCCACAGCTATTTTTCTGTTAACAGTACAGATCTAGAAAATGAGCAACATGTTTATATCACAGCTGTAAATATGCAACAAAATGTTTTGAATTTACTGCCTGCAACTTTAAACACTTCCCTTGCGATATGTCAAAATGTCGCGTTTGTGAAAACTGTTTGTTGTATTTGTTTGCTGTATTTGAAAGTACCTCCGTACCTAACATGGAATTCGAATAAAAAATTATTTATGCGTGGCAAAGGAGAAGAGCGAGTCGACGAACAATCTGCCATATTAAAAACAGCTACGATAGGCAGCCTGTACCCCATCCCAAACAAGGTGAATACCTCTTTTTCACATGTTATTGGTAAAGGGATTTCCAGCAATTGATAATTGTCAACGGCGCATGCTATTTTCATTTTCAATTACACATGCCATTTTCTGCAGTGGATGTCAAACTCTGAATTTATTTTAGAACCACCGACACTGGGATGTATGCATTAATGACACGCGCAACACGTCATCTCCAAGCCCAGTCCGTGTTTTCTTAGCAATTATACTGTCGGCTTGCTCTCCCTCAAAAGTATGGGAAAAAATGCAAATTGCACATGTTTGAAACTATTTCCTGTCGAATATGGAAGGAATATTCAAATATAAACATAGATTTTACCAAACAAATGCACAACAAAGCGTTAATAATGATTGAAGGTCTGTGCTTAGTAATTGCGAATTTAGTTCTCAATCAATTATGAATGTCACCGCAGAATCGATCTGCTGCTGCTGCTTTGTTCGATATAGAATTGCATTGTTAATATAAAAACAATACGGATATGATATTTCAATTTAAAAGATAACAATTTTCAATTCGAATGGCATTTGCAATCACTGTGCGGCTCAGATCTAGAATGGATTGCTTCTCAAATGGACAATTATATTTTGCATGTTCTATATGAAATATTGTATTGAAATAAAACATTATTATTATTTGAGCTACGGAATAGCATGTTTATTTATAACATATTGGCGACGAAAAATAATTTTAAAAATTTATTAAATTAATATTCTACAAATCATTTCTTATAAATTTGGATGCAGGTAAGTATGAATTAATTTAATTAAATTTAAGTTAAATAGTTGGTTTATTTGAGTTATAACGTTATTCATATTACCGAGACTGTATCGGTTACTGTGATTGTGTAGTGTGGTTAATAAAAGAAATAAATTTTTAGTAGTGTGTATTAAAGTTAAGCGCGTGCAAAATATGACAACCTTCGAGAAATTTGACATAACGGTTGAGGATTTCGAGTCATATTATGATCGGTTTTGCTGTTTTTTTGAAGCAAATAAATATGCAGAGCCAAACAAATTAAACATGTTTTGAGCGAGTTTAGGAGCAATTCATTTTCAAAAGTTAGTTAACTTGTTGGCTCCCTGTAAACCGGCTAACTCAACTATTGTAAAATGTGATGTGTTAAAAACTCATTTAAGTCCAGCTAAACTAAAAAAAATTGAGAGATATAAATTCAATCAAAGGTGCCATAGGTCCACAAGAAAGTATTGCGGATTTTTTGGAAGCCCTAAGAGGCATAGCGCGTGGATGTGAGTATGGCACATTTTTGGAAGAAGCAATTTGCGATAGAATTGTAGTAGGTGTAAAAAGTAACCATATTAGGGAAGAGTTATTAAAAGACCATACTCTTAATTTGCAAAAGGCGGAAGCTTTAGCCAAGCAATTGGAAACTGCAGAAATAGAATCAACCAAATTTAAAATGGATGATTCATATGCCGATGTAAATAGGGTGAGTAAATATTTTAATAATAGTGAAATATTTTCTTCTGGTCGTAGATGTTCTTATTGAGGTTCAACAAGATGTAAAGAAGAGAAATGTAAGGCAAGGTTCTGGCGGTGTTTCAAGTGCCAAGTAGTAGGACACAGTGCAAAAGTTTGTTCTTCGAATGGATAAAATAAGAGCGGTAATAGGCACCGAAGAATCCATAATGTAGATGGAAATTATGAGGAAGAAGAAGACGAGGTAGAAGTTTGCTCGATGAATTAACGTGTTGACAATGGTGAGTCATCTTCTTTAAAAAGTAAACTTCGAAATGTCTAAAGAGTGGACATGTTTGAAGATGAAGTAAGTCAGCAGGAGATTTATGTTCTAAACGTGCTATCGAATGTAAGTAACAAAATTTGTTTCATTATTATAATCGAAGATCAAGAAGTGTTGATGGAATTTGACACCGGAGCAACGGTGTCGGTAATACATGAAAGCATGTATCTTGAAAAATTTAGACATTGTAAGGTAAATAAATCCACAGCAGTTATTAAAACATATTCTGGAGAGAAATTGGCCATATTTGGAGAGATCATAGTTAATGTTAAATATAAGAATCTAAATTATAGGTTACCGTTATTGGTTATAGCAAAAAACACCCTGTAGCTGATGCGTTATTCGGTCGTAATTGGATGAATAAATTAGGAATTGATTTTTCATATTTACAGTCCAGTTTATCAATCAATTCAGTGGAAACTGGTATTAGCCAAGCGACTAATGAAATCATTAAGAAATATTCGGTTTGTTTTGATGAAATACCAGGCTCCATTAATAATTTCAAAGTAGATTTGGTTCTAAAAACAGATTGTATACCTTGATTGTGTAAACCATACACAGTCCCTTACGCGTATCGTGAAAAAGTAGAAGCGGATTTACTACGCATGGAGAGAGAGAACATCATAGAGAAGGTTCAACATAGTAGCTGGGCTACTCCTATTATTGCTGTAATGAAACCTTCAGGTGGAGTAGGATTGTGTGGAGATTTTAAAGTTACTCTTAACCCAAATTTAGATGTGAATGTTTATCCGCTTCCACACTTAGATGATATTTACGTAACGGCTGCAGGTTGCTCCATTTTCACGGTTTTAGATCTATCTAATGCTTATTTACAAGTGTTGGTGAACGAACCATCTCAAAAGCTGTTAGTAATAAATGCTCATCTTGGTATGTTCAAGTTTAAAAAATTATCTTACGGTGTAGCAGCGGCACCTTCTATTTTTCAATCCATTATGGATCAGGTTCTGGTGAATATTAAAGGGGTATCATGCTATTTGGACGACATTTTAATTTCAGGGGTTGACTATACTGACTGTTTTAAAAAAACTTGTTTGGTTTTTGATAGACTTATGTCTTTCAATATTAAAGTAAATTTAAAGAAATGTCAGTTTTTTAAACCGAGTGTGGAATATGTTGGTCAAATTTTGAATCAAGATGGTAGACACATTCCACAAACAAAATTAGCTAAACATGCACCTGAGCCTGTTAATGAAAAACAGTTGAGATCGTTTTTTGGTTTGGTTCAAGCATATTCTGAATACATTAAAATGACAGCAGATACTTTAAAACCTCTTTATAATATTATTTCTAGTGGTTCCTGGCATTGGGGAGACGACGAACAAAAAGCATTTGAAAGAAGTAAACGATTATTAACATCATCCAACATTTTAGAGCTGTACGATCCCTCAAAATCACTCATTTTGGAATGTGACGCCTCACAATACGGAATAGGTGCAGTTCTAAGCCAAAGAATGGAATCAAAAGTAGGAGATGGTAAACCAATCGCTTTTGCGTCAAGAACATTAAACAAAGCAGAACGTAACTACTCACAAATTGAGAAAGAGGCCCTAAGCTTGAAGTTTGGGGTTACTAAGTTCCATAAGTATCTATTTGGAAGGAAGTTCATTCTGTTCACCGATCATAAGCCACTGATGTACTTATTTGGTTCAAAGAAAGGATTTCCTACACTGGCTGCATCACGACTCCAAAGATGGTCAATAATACTATTAGCGTACCAGTTTATCATCAAATACAAGGAAGGAAAGCACATGGTTAGAGCAGATGCTTTATCGCGTCTGCCTCTACCCCTTGCTATTCGTAATAATGAAGAGGACGAATATATTAATAATTTGCCTTTTTCCAGATTTCCTATCACTCACCAAGATATATCAAACTCTACAGCTAAAGATAAAATCCTTTCCAAAGTCCTGATTATAACCCAAAACGGATGGTCAACGGATATCAATAGCCTAGAGTTAAAACCTTATCATCAACGTCATACTGAAATTAACGTGTTAAATAATTGTCTTCCCTGGGGAATACGTGTAATTGTACCAACAGAACTTAGAAGACATGTTTTGGATTTGTTTCATGTAGAACATCCAGGAATAAATCGAATGAAATCATTAGCACGGAGTCTAGTATGGTGGCCAGGAATTGATAATGACATAGTTAGTCTCATAAAACTGTGTGTACCTTGTCAACAGTCACAAAATTCCCACGTGGAAGTACCTTTACACCCATGGCCATGGACTAATCATCCTTGGCAAAGACTACATATTGATTTTGCAAAAAAAGATAACAACACCTATATACTTCATCATTGTTGATAGCCATTTAAAATGGATAGAAATTTTTTTAATGCAGAAAACTACAGCAAGCGAAACCTCTTCTAAATTGAGATCAATTTTTTCAACATTTGGAATACCACAGGAAATAGTGTCGGATAACGGACCACCTTTTGCATCAGAAGAGTTTGCAGACTTCTGTAAAGCAAACGCAGTGCAACATACTAAGACCCCACCATATCATGCAAAATCGAACGGGTTGACAGAGAGAAGTGTCCAAACATTTAAAAAAGCCCTTGAGAGGAAGTTAATAGAGGGAGACAAAAGAAGCACTCAATCACAAATCGATAATTTTCTTTTCGCTTACCGCAACACGCCTCATTCTATCACGGGATTGACACCAAGTGAAGTTATGCTAAAATTTAAATCCAGAACGAAACTAACTCTGATCATGCCAACTTTTCACCCACAGCAAAAAAAAGTAGAGTATGTGAACAATATGAGAATATTTATAGAACATGAAAGTATCTTGGTTGAAACGGTACGGGGAGAAAATGTATCTTGGGTGCAAGGAATAATTATCAAAAAGAAATATAATGTTTTATATGTCGTAAAAATTAGGCATCAAAATCAGCTTGTGCCATGCAGATCATCTAAAAAAGTCGTTGCTGGCTGAGAGCAACACAAGTATAGTACGACTACCTTCAACAACATTTGATTCAAAACTTCAAGATAATCTTCAAGATGATCACACCTTACATCGAAAACTTCAAGATAATCTTCAAAATGATCACACCTTGCCAGTACAAATAGAGCCAGAACCTACCCCTTTAAAAAGATCAAGTCGCCCAAAACTCGCTCCTGAACGATTCCAAGCTGCTTCATAAGCAAAAACATTTTGTTTGACCTTTATTTATTTTCCTTCGTTCCCTTATGAAATTATATTCCTAACGATCCTATTTTATTATATATATTTTTAATCTTTATTTCAGCGGAAAGGAATGTAAGGTTGGCAAACCCTGATTCATTAGCTTACTTTTATATAACTGGTTTGGTTACAAATATTATAATTATACTGTAATGAAATATTGTATTGAAATAAAACATTATTTTTATTTGAGCTACGGAATGGCGGTGGCTATCTAGAGAATCTCTATATCTTTACAGAAAATCGAACAACAACAAATATTGTATACCCTGCAGAAGCATCGTGAAATTAAACATATTAGAACCGTATGCATTCTCTTTTCTTCATATTTTTCATTCAACCAAACTGAGCCACAACAACGCGGACCAGATCCAGCTAGTTATTAATAAAACCAAATATTTTGATGTCAACTCAGATGCAACGCTCTATTTTACAGCTTCTCAAATCTATCACATGAATGGAGGCAATTAAGGAATTTCAATGAAGAAAATCAAAACTGAATCACATGTTATCTGGGATTTAAATGCATCACATGTTCTTCTAAACTTTTCTGAGAACTATCATTTCCGTAAAGGTCTAAGATTGCAATAACTGAAATTGACACTGTGACAGCAATTACGTTTAATGTTCTTTTGTCCTCCACCTATATTGTCTTAATCCTCTAGAGCTAATGAAATAAAGAAATTGAGACCAGTTTTTCAAGTTGGCCACATAAGCTCATAGTAGATAGCAGAAGCTGTGGATGTCAAACGAGCTTACTAATGTCTTTGTACTAAATTATGTGATTTGATTTCTATGAACAAAACTGCGTTTTAGAAACAATTTGCTTGTCTAATCGATGGACCAGTACATGGCGACCTCTGAAAAATTGTTCTTTAATTAGAAACTGAGTGACATATTGAAACAAAAAAGAATAAAATAACAAATAGTATGTTAGTACTAAGGTTATGAATAAATGATTTAACTACTTTTCATACTTCTCGCATGAGAGGATCACTTTTTGTTGCTTTGTATTTTTGGTCTACACATTTGACAACATCGCGTACTCTAGTCCCTCCTATTGATATATGAGAACATGAGATATGATATCTCACTGGCAATAGAAGTGAGATATGAAGAAGATAGTGGTGCGGGCGGATGAAATATGTCCAGTTAACGGTAGAACATCACTTTTAGCTATGGAATATTTCTTGAAGATGACACGCTATTGCTTTCTCGACACAAACCGTCATATAATGGGTTTTAATCATTAAGGAAGACAGTCCGTCACATAATCAAGGAATTTGCCACTAGCTGGATTATTGGCAACCCAATTTAAATTTTGTTCCTGCAAATTTTTGAAAAAATTTGCTCTTTACATCTTATTTAATTTTTTCCGTCCTGTCATAAAATATTGGAGTATGTCATAAAAACATTATTAAGAAATATGTGTTTATCAACACCTTAGAACGCATGTTGTAATGAGAGACTAAAAGGTTTCTATGTATTGTTGAATATATTTTGTAGTTCCTTCTACACAACACATTTTATTTGAAATATTAAAAAAAACTGGCGTCACTCCGTTTTCCGATAACTAAAAATTTCAATGCATTAATCGTATTTCAAGTATTATGACTAGAATGGAAGCAGAACTTAAACGTGATATACGGGTTAATATAAATGGGACAATCTAATAAAATTTAATTTGAACAACTTGTCATCATAAATTAAAACGATAATGTACGTTCACATTTAGCAGACATCTGTTTTCCAAACTGCCACAAAGAAAAGTGGTAAATCTTAATCGGTTATTTAATTATTTTATAATGTTTCTCAACCTAAATAAAAACGCCGAAAATAGATAAAATAACAAAATTATTTAACTTACCAAAATTCTACCAGTAGTTGTTTGACCAGATATAAGTTCACCAGCCCAATCTTTTGCTTCAGTCATAAAAGTTCCCTCAAATTCTTGTTTTCCTTGTCTTGAGGCTTTTTGCTCCTTTTGTTTTGGATCATTCGGTGAGAATTCTGGTTCTTTTCGGCAACATAAGAATGCAAATGCTCTCCATAATAATACAATAAGCAATCCGGCAAGAAATGTAAATATACTTGATAATAGAAAGCACCACCATTTTCTAACTTTGAGGCAATCATCTTCATCACTAGGTGGTATATCAGATGATGATGCTGCTTCAACTGCTGATTCGTCACAAGCCGACATCCCCTATGATTTTAATTTTTATAATTTAATTTTTTTATGACACACAAAACACACAACTTGTGAACTATGATTAATTCTTCTTGAAGGTGTTGAAGTGCCATTTTCCATGCTCTGGCATAATATTTCGTTTAATTTAAAAAATTTTTTGTTTAAAATATTTACAAAAGAATTTTGTTTAACACAAAAAAGATGAATGTAAAATGTCAAGAAAAGCGGAATTACATTTATATAGGTCACCACAAGCACATAATATTTTATTAACTCAACAAATTTTCTTCAACATACCCTTTTATCAGAAAAATACTTCGAAAATTAAAATTTTTTTTTGTTACGAAAATCGATACCGAAAATTTTATAAGAATAAAGTTATTCTATTTGATAGTTTTAACAAAATTAGTTAGCTATTATTTTTATAAAATGAACAGAATGAATAAAAAAAAAACCCGAAGAGAATCAACAATAAAAAAAATGGGGATGGAAAAGAAAACACAGTGGAAATGGATGTAATCGAATCTATTCCATTAAAACTTAAAAGAAAAAAAATTTAATATTTTTTAAACATTTTGTCCAATAAATCGTTGATTTGTTTTAGGATATTTATAATTCATTTTTTTCTTGTTCTTCGTTCGTTTTGGAAAATTTATTGTGAGTTTGGATAAAGAGAATAACCTTTGGAATTTAATAATGGAAGGCTTGTATTGATTTTCTTGTTTTTCTTGTTGTATGTGTATATTTAGATTTTCGTATCGTATTGTTCATATTTTCCTTCAAGAAGAATTAATATTTTGAAAATTCCTTTTCCTGTTTTGTTTTATCTTTATTTAATGAAGATTATTTATTCCCATCCACCCTACCTAGTAAACGCTACGACACCGAGGCACTCCAGGGCTGCCAACATTCACTTAATAAACACATTAAACACCATTTATACAGGTCACAAAGACTAATATATGATAAAAAAAAATTTTCTTTTTTTGTAATTAAAATTAACAAAAAAATTTATTTAATATCTTTTCTATATCCCTAAAAAACGATTAACTTTTCTTTTATATTGTTTTCCCTGAACTAAAATAACTGGATTATGTAAAAAAAAAAATATATTCTATTCCTGATTTATATTTTTTTTATATTTTCTATATAACTTTTTTTTTCGAACAGAAAAATAGAATTCAATAAATTTTATATTTAACCACACAAGCACGATAGAATATTTTCAAATTTTCATTTTTCTTTTCTTTTCTTATATTTTTTTTTCTTTCATTTTTCTTTTTTTTTTTTCTTTGATTTTTTAAATTTATTTCTGTGTTTGATTTTCACTGAAAAGTTTCACAAAATTGTACAATGATTTAAGGTAGAGATGAAATTTTTTATTAAATATATTTTAATTTATGTTTTTCACTTTAGATTTTCTTGAAATTTAAAATTAAAAAAAAAATTCACAAGTTTTTTTTTGGTTCACTTCGATACAAGAAGAAACGGGATCACGAACCTTTTGCAGCTAAATCGAACAGAAATCTGAAAGTCGATTTTCTCGACGACGATGACGAGATAAAGACGACAGTAGTTTTAGAATCAATATAAAAATTGTTGTGAAGTAATGCGCCGAAGTAGAATAAATGTTAGGGCTATCCAAATATATATTTAAATAATTGTTTTTATTTATTTTATGTTATTAATTAAATATTAAGCTCAAACTGAGTGGAATTTTGAAGTATAACTCAACACAAACTCTCACAATTCAGACAAAATCCATTCAAAGTTGTTATTAAATTGTACTAAAACTGAGCCGATAACGATTTTAAGATTTTTGTATTTTATCCAATACTAAATGATGTGGTTAGAATCATTGATAACGATGTGAAATGTTATCAAAACTTACCGGTAGATGAATAAATTACAGTTACACCCCAGTTTTCTTTAAAAAATCATTTTTGGAACAGTATAGTTCACAAATAAAAATATGGGAAGTCATAAGTTTGGTCTCCACCGAACATTTGTTAATATTTGCAAACTTAAATTTCCTTAGTGGAGATAAAAAATTTGATCATGAACAAACGTTCGCTAACATTATTGGGAGTTTACCGAATGGTATGGTAAATGTTTGTTGCGTTTGCAGGAAACCAACCTATAGGGAATCACTCAGAAATGTTTTGTATTTGACATTATTTTAGTTCAGAAACAGTGATCAGATTTTAAGTTTTTTTCGGGCACCCGCACTTATTTTAAAAATCAAACCATGCAATTTAATTTTTTTTAATTTTCTCCTTTGCTTTTAAGATAAAATAAAAGAATTTTCGAAAAAACTTTTTGTGAGCAAAATAAAAAATTACAAGAAAAGATTTTGTTTGGAGATAATTATTTGACAAAAATAATAAATTGAAATAAGTTTTTTATTTTTATTTTCTTTTGGTTTGTTTTGCTTAAAATTTCTAAGAATAAAGTGCGTTCGATATGACTGAAAAATAACAGAGAAAACTGAAAAAACAATAAATTTCGTAGAGCTTTTACATTTGCTTTAGTTAATGCAATTATTTCAGTCAAATCGAATGTGACTTTTGTTTTTTGACGGTTTTAATAGAAAAAGAAAACGTGTATTGCGTATTAATAGATAGAAATAAAATAGATTAAAAATTAATTAATAAAATAAAAATGATAATCGAAAAAAAATTAATCAAATTTGTATTGTTATATTTGTATTTTTAAAAACTTCGGTCAGTAAATAATGATGCTAAATAATTTTTTAAATTTCATAATTAAATTCATTAACAACAAATTAAAAATTGTTCATTAATACATTATGTAAAAATAATAAATTATTAAACAACGATTGTATGAAAACTGGACCATAATAAATAAGGAAAACAAACAAGAATATGTATAACGGATATTTAGAAAATAACTTGATTTTATTCCTCTTCTCTTTTGAGCGAAATTAAACAAAACAAAATAAAATCTACCCCGTACAAAAATTTATTTTTAAAACAAAATTTAAATATTTGAGGCCAAAAATAAGAAAATAATATTTAGCTCTTTAAGAGCGGCTTATGATTATTATGCATTTTATTTTCTAAGACAAAAACTTTTTGAGAGCAAAATAAAATAAAAATCGGAACACTGCTTAGAAAATATTAAAAAAAGCAACACATTTCACAGATTTTGTTATAGGTTTTAGCCTATCAGAATTTCAATTTACTCAAAAAAGGTAAGTTTATGCGGAAATGTCCAGATAAAGTAGAGTTAGACGTTCAATTTGCATTTAAAAAATAAATAAGCCTGCAATGTTTGGGACAAAACAAAAATTAATGCCAAAACACAACCAAACGTTGTTTTGATCTTCATAAACAAAAGATAAAAATTTTATAAGATCAAAAACAAAATCCTAATGCAAATTTTTTTTGGTTGTGGCAGAGAAAAGCAAAATTGCGCCTCCAAAATTAGAATGACATTTGAGGAACAATAATCAAGATATTTTGATCAATTCACTCTTTTTGTGGCTATTTCTATCTATCTACCTATATACATCTTCATCTCTCTCCAGCGTTTACATTCCATGAATGGACTTGGGCTCACACACAAGAAATCCCTAATAATTCAAAAGTTATTCAAAATTCAAATCTAGTGAATTAAAAATTCGAAACTAGTATATTAGTATAGTATATCTATTTATGTATATTAAATATAGCCTTTCGTAAATATATAAGAAATATACATTCAAATAAAATCAATGAAAACATTTGCATTTGCAAATATTTTTACTTCACCACAATTTTAAATTGTGTGAAGTAATGCAATCTATCGCGAAAAAAAAAATCTTACATACCCCAAATTTTATTTTTTCTTTTGTTTTGGACCATCCTCTATCTAAATAGCCAAAAAAAAATTTGGTGTACGTCTGTGTGTGGGTGGGTGGGTGAGTTTTCTGCATAGGATCTTGATGAAACTTTGGCAAATGATACAAGTTCACTTGAAAATGGAAGATCTGGATTCATTTCAAATTTGGACAAAATGGCGGGGGGTCTCCCGAACACCTCTAAGTTTAAATCTTGAATAACTTCTGATTCCGGGCTATGATCTTATTGAAACTTATATACGTTTAAACTTATAAACCTTATATAAGTTTTAATACAGTTTCCAATATTTCTGCATACCAACTTCCGGTTTATCACTTCCGGTTAAAATTTTTTTTTTCAGGTGTTTATTACTACTGTAGCCTACAATTACCGATCGATTTTCATGAAACGTTGCGAAAAGCTTTTAAATAACATGAGAAAGATTTTATCAGCTTTTGGAGCACATTGGATAAAGGGTTGGGGAGTCCACCATACAACAGGTGGTTTTTTCCACAAAGTTTTTATGTTTGTTGGGAGCATAAAACATTCATTCGTGAATGAATTTTGATGACACTTTGGAAAAAGATGCAAACATGTATGGCAAAGAACTGATTAGTTTTTGAGCGATAGTGAACAAAGTGGGGGGGGGTCCCTGGAGCACCTGTTTTTTTGAAAGCTCTATAACTTCTGTACCTGATAAGCGAATTGGATGAAACTTGGTACATGAGTATGTAGTACGGTTTAAATAGTTCTGCATCCCAACTTCCGGTTTTTCACTTCCGGTAAAAAAAATTTTTTTGTACTTTTTTTAAGTTGTTTCAGTGTCTTTATGCACACTACAGCCTACAATAATGAAGTGATTATGATGAAACTTATGGAATAGGGTTCCAATTAGTGTAAGAAGACAATTATCATCTTTTGGGACACATTGACTTCATTAATCAATTCTAATGACACTTTGGAAAAAGATGGAAACTTAAATGACAAGGAACTGATTAGTTTTTGGACAATATTGGAATAAGTGGAACGGGGTCTCCCGAACACCTGTTTACTGTGTCATAATTTTTTCAATGTTTGTTGGGAGCACACAGCATTCGTTCGTGAACCAATTTTGATGACACTTTGGAAAAAAATGCAAACATGTATGGCAAAGAACTGATTAGTTTTTGAGCGATAGTGAACAAAGTGATGGGGGGTGTCCCATACACCTGTTTTTTTAAGCTCAATAACATCTGTACCTGATAATCGAATTGGATGAAACTTTGTACATAAGCATTTATTATGATTTACAAAAATTCTGCATCCCAACTTCCGGTTTTTTACTTCCGGTAAAAAAAATTTTTTTTTAATTGTTGGCAGTTTTTTCAGTATCTTTATGCACACTACAGCCTACAATAATGAAGTGATTATGATAAAACTTATGGAAAGGTTTCAATTAGTGTAAGAAGACAATAATCATCTTTTGGGACACATTGATCAAAGTGGCGGGGAATCTACCATACAGCTGCTGACTTTTCACACTTGGTTTTTAAAGTTTGTTGGGAGCATACAGATTTCATTCATTAATCAATTTTAATGGCACATTGAAAAAAGATAAAGACTTTATTGACAAAGAATTGACTAGTTTTTGGACAATATTGGGATAAGTGGTGGGGTCCTCCCGAACACCCGTTTATTATTTCAATGTTTGTTGGAAGCATACAACATTCGTTCGTTAAGTAATTTTGATTACACTTTGCAAAAAGATGCAAGTATGTATGGCAAGGAACTGATTAGTTATTTTAGCGATAGAGAACAAAGTGATAGGGGGTCCTCCAAGCACCTGTTATTTTGGAAGCTCAATAGCTTCTGTACCTGATAATCGAGTTGGATGAAATTTGGTACATACACATTTAGTACGGTTTACAACAGTTCTGCATCCTTATTTCCGCTTTGTCACTTCCGGTAAAATTTTTGTTTACTTTTTCTCGTGCAACAGAATTTATGTTTGTTGGGATACTACTGCCTGCTTTAATATTTTTATTATTAGAACTACGAAGTCCATAATATTAGTTAGCGTTAATTAAAGTATTTTATGGATATTAGCTCATTATATATCCAGAACACTATGTTTCCAGAGTTGTGGTGAAGTCAGCCTATGCATCAGCGTCGCAATATTTTTTTCTGTTTAGATTACTTATATAAATAAATATTTTATCGCCAAACTGTCCCAGTAAATTAATTTTCTTATTAGTTAAGCCTTTAATAATTGCACGAAAAATTTCATGGTCCTTCGAGCCGGATCACGAAATATAGATAAATTGGTAAAGTGTCGATAAACAGAAATTATTTATTTTATCTTGACGTAATTTTTAGTTCAGATAATTTAATGGCTGGAATTTTAAAAGTGCATCGTTAGCTTGACTTTTGGGACTATTGTATCAAAGTTTGTCATCAATTATTTGTAATCAATTTCGTCTGTCAAATTTAAATTCCTAAAATCATTTCAACGTATCTGCATTAATTGTTACATTGGCATTTTGTCTAATTTGATGGCTTGCCGAAAAAATAAACTTTCGTTTTTAAAAGATGTTAAATAAATTGAAAAATCGATAAATTGATAAATCGTTAATATTGATGAATAGAGGATTTTAACAAATCCTATGTCGAAACAATAACACAGAGCTAATAAAATATTTAAAATTAATTACAGTCCTTAATCCAAGAAAAATCTTATTACTGTATATGGGTTCCACATATGGTGTTGATAAACCAGATTTTATTTTATCAACCCGAAGAAAAACAAAGTCGCATTCTTCTAATTCCTAAGGAATTTAAATATTGTCTTGAGGACCTTTCCGAGTTTCTTTGGGTATAAGGCAGCCCATAGTCTGTTTTAAAATACAGACCAGCGTTAAAGGATCTGACAAATAACCTTCAGAATAAATAGTTAGCTCCCCAGGGATCCTAATGCTTTGTCCGTAGACAAGATCAGCTGAATGGAGTGCATTTAAGATCAGATTTTTTTTATGTATCAATCCAATTAGAGGTATTACAATGCACCTGTAAAGAAACTTTCCGCTAAATTCAAATTCTGCAGCTTGATCTGTGGTAATATGCAATGGTAATCCAAATCGCGAAATATTCTGATCGATTAATGCTCTACCTATAGTCGTTACTCGCATATCAACAATCGGGATTGCTTCTGATCATCTAGTAAAACGGTTGCAAGTATTTAATATGTATTCATATGTTATGTTGGACCTTTGCTACTAGATATGTTATTCAAAAAGAAAATTCTATACAAATAAACGGGATGGCCGTGTTGCCCCCACATAAACTCGGTCTTGGGAACCTCTTATATACACTGAAGGCTCTAGCCTAACATTTCCAGAAGGAAATCAAAATTTGAATTCAATTCAAAAAAAATAAAAAAAAATTCAATAAAAAAGAATGGAATATAATATATATATATAAAAATATTGACATATAATTGTATAAAAACCTTATTTTAGTATTTTTTTGTTGAAGCTGCTTCAGAGTTTTCAGGATTTTTATCTGGATGCCATTTTAAAGCTAATTTCCTGTATGCTTTTTTAATTTCTGCGTCTGATGCGGTTTTAGTAACATCAAGTATTTTGTAATAATCAACCATTTTTGTATATTGTTTGTGTTAATTTTTTTTGGTTAGCAATCCCTTATCTTATATGGTGAAGGTAAACTTTGACAAATTTTGAAAATTGAATAACTATGTGGTATCGTTTCTGATTTTTTTAACGTTGAAACTACACCAAACATAAAACCATATGATAACAGTACAAACTCATATATTATAATTGAACAAACAGCTATTGAAATTATCGATAAAATATTTTATCAATAAAGTAACACAACCTTGACATCCTCACTCTTCACCCACAGGTAAAACAAAACTTAAATTGTTTTATGATTTTCCATATATTAATTTAAACAAAACAATAGTAATACAATAAAACAATATTTTTCGTAAAAAAAAAACATCTAATCTAAACAACTTTTTACTATTTTCATGACAAGACTTGAATCAATCTAGTCAGAAAAAAACATGTGTCTTTTTTTAATGACAAGATCGGAATGCGAGACACATCTCAAATCTTTTTTATCAAAATCAACAATGTGATTTTTTTGTTTGACATCTTCTGATGTCAAAACAAATCGTGTAATACTAAGTTCAGCAAAAGTTTAGTAACGACATCTGTTTGTTAGAATTTGAAATAAAATTGAGTACGTTCGTTTGTTTTTTATAGTATATTCGAAATTTAACTAACAGTTAAGTATTAGAAAATTTTAAAATTATTATTAATGTAAAAATGAACGGAAACTTATGAAATACATTTTTATTGAATTAGAAACAGAAGATGAATTTGGTTTTATTATTGTTTTGCGAATATTGCGGACGTTACACCATGAATGAACCATGGTAAAAACCAAGATTTTTACTCTTGAAATCACAAAAACGTCGCCATCCCCTCTACGTCAGAAACCACCACTATTAAACTTAAACTAATAATAACAATTCTAATATATTTGTTCAGGTCAAATTTCTATCGCTTTATTTATTGTATTCAAAACGAAAATAAATGTTAGCTAAAAATAATTATTTCTATATTTATCCTATTTTTTTAAATTAATCGCAATAAAAAATAATTTTAAAAATGAAGGTAACTAAAATGGACTCATACGAGATATGTATACGTACGTCAGCGGATCAATATGATGACAAATGTGGAGATATTGATTTGGATCCGGCTCACTATATAAAGTTAATGGGAATTAATTATTTTCAATTATACTTCTATAAACACAGACCAATAATACTTTGAGAGTAGTTACGAAAGATCTAAACTTATACAAAATTGTTGAAAAACTGTTTGGTCAATGTTAACTTTTATTGCGTTAATAACATCCTAAAACTCATAAAAACATGACTTAACCACAAAAAATTCTTTCGCCAAACGAATTGTGTTGGAATAGGAAACCTACCTAGATTTTCAGGTTTGACATAAATTATTTTGTATATATATATATGAGATACACAAAACAATCCCTGTACAAATCACAAAATCTAATAAGGCGTACCGCAATAGAAGTCGTTTTGGCCAAAAATGAACATTATATTAGCCAAAATAAAAATATTTCAACACTTTTGTAAAAGTTCAAAAGTTTATAGAACTGTAATGAGACATGTTCTATTGACATCCACTCCATAGTGTGAATAATACATAAATCAATACCTCGAAACTGTAACTCACACTAAACCAATGACGAATATGGGGATCGCGTATGAGTGCATTACTAATAAAAAAAAATTATAAAAACTATAGTAATATTAAATATAAAAACTAATTAAATTCTAAAAACCCACAATTAAATTTATAACTATAATAACTAATAACTAAGAATAGATGTTTAATTTATGAAAACTAATAATTCTAACAACTAAATTTAATTTTATAAAAAAAATATTATTAAAAATTGTATTGAAAAAAACTTAGGCTTGGTATATAGAAAACAGACGCTAGAGATTTCGATGGTAAAATTTATAAAGTCCAGAATTCGCAAAAACACGTCAATAACAATAACAAAACCAATTCCAACAAAAAAAAGTAGTTAGTACGCTGTAAATGTGAAAATAATGAAAAACGCAAAACGAAAAAAACAACGAACGCCCAATTCAAAAACACAAAAAATTTTGCAAAAACAAAATTTCGTAAAAGAATAACAAAAAGACCACTGTCGTACTTAATCTTTGCTTTACCTTTCACAAAAATTCCTAAAATATTGTATATAAAAATATAATTTATTTATTTAATTTCAGATATACTGAAATATATATATATATACCTAAAATTAGTTATTGACGATAGCACCCCTAAAATACATTTATTTATTTTTAAAAAAAATTGAAAAAATAAAAAATATTCAGAAAGGATGTTTATTTATTGGATGCACCGTCCTAGCTCAAAATATTGATTTATTTTTAAAAAAAAATAAAAAATATTTATTTATATCTTGATGTATTGTGTAGTTAAGAGAAATTTATTTATTTAGTTACCTAAAACTATTTAAATTACGAAAAAAAATTATTTTATTTAATAAAAATTTATTTATTTAATTTTCAACAAATTTGTTTTATTTATTTTATTTTTATTTAATGTAGTAAGATAAGAGATTCCCAAAATCAAGATTCGTCTGGAGACAATTGTAAAAAGTAAGTATGGTTACAATATCCATTTTGTTTAAATTTAAAATATCGCGTTCGCGAGCCCACTCCAACAATGCATGTGAGAACTGACTAGAAAAGCCCCTAACGACCAGATTCTACAGAACAGTTTCTCCCCAACCTAATAAAACAATCACAACTGTCACGATTAGACACTAGGTCCATTTCTACTGACCCAGTTGTGCTTGTTTAACCTAAAAATAAATTACAACTAAACCTAATGCAAAAGTTGAAGAACGCTCCCGAGCACCAGACTTCAACACCTAAACTCCATGAAAAACTGTCTTATTGTAAAAGCTAAGTGGAAAAAAAAATGGTAAGTTTTTGAATTTGTATGAGGTGAAGCCTCTGATCCTGAAAGCAAAAGTATAATTGGTCCTTCTCTTCATTACACCGAAGAAGCCTCTGAGCAAGGAATGGTACTACTGGTTTGCACCCAAGTACAAACACAGCAACACCAATCCTCGTCCCTGAGGACTTCCTCGCCGAATGAAGAGAGCCATAGGCGATCTAAGAACGACATCAATGTTAAAGAGTGAAGCTCTATGGATGGCTTTTTAGGCTACCGCTGAGAGAAATTTATATCTTTAATCTACTCTATATACAAAAACCATTTACTAGTATATACCAATATCGATATTCCAAAAAAAAATATTTACAAAAAATATTTACATTGTATATATAAGAAAAAAAAATATATGTACATTATATACAATATGTACAATATGTACATGGTATACAAAATATATTTTTAATTATCTAAATGCAAAAAAGTTATTTACAAAAATATTTACAAGATGTACATTATGTACAAGACTATGTACATCGACAGCATAAAAAACAATCCCTAAAAAAAATGCTGACCCCAAAACGGTTTTTTTCCAACTTAAAAAAAAAATTAGTCTTAACTAATTATACAGGGGGGCAGGGGCCTCCTGAATGAGTTGTACATTTTGAAAAACTCAAAAACAAATATCTATATCTACTTACAAATATTTTTTACAAAACCGATAATAAAAAAACTGTGGTTTAAATTATTTACCGTTTCCTATTAAAGATTTAAAATTTAGATAGTATTCTAACAAAAATATATTATTTTACGTTAATATATTATTTTTATATATTATATATTATTTTTAAGGAAAAAATATATTATTTTTAAGGAAAAATTAATTTTAAAGGTAATTTTTTAAATAAAAAAAAAATTAATTTGATTACACCAAAAAACCCACTGGTTTATCAAAAAAACCTAAACTGGTTTTATTTTTCCAAAAAAAATTAAAAAAAATATACCGGTTGGCAACACCCAAACCGGTTGACAACGCCCTATATAAAAAAATATCCCTACAAAGCCCCAGGTCTTTGTTTCAAGCGCCACGTTGTTATGTTGGACCTTTGCTACTAGATATGTTATTCAAAAAGAAAATTCTATACAAATAAACGGGATGGCCGTGTTGCCCCCACATAAACCCGGTCTTGGGAACCTCTTATATACACTGAAGGCTCTAGCCTAACATTTCCAGAAGGAAATCAAAATTTGAATTCAATTCAAAAAAAATAAAAAAAAATTCAATAAAAAAGAATGGAATATAATATATATATATAAAAATATTGACATATAATTGTATAAAAACCTTATTTTAGTATTTTTTTGTTGAAGCTGCTTCAGAGTTTTCAGGATTTTTATCTGGATGCCATTTTAAAGCTAATTTCCTGTATGCTTTTTTAATTTCTGTGTCTGATGCGGTTTTAGTAACATCAAGTATTTTGTAATAATCAACCATTTTTGTATATTGTTTGTGTTAATTTTTTTTGGTTAGCAATCCCTTATCTTATATGGTGAAGGTAAACTTTGACAAATTTTGAAAATTGAATAACTATGTGGTATCGTTTCTGATTTTTTTAACGTTGAAACTACACCAAACATAAAACCATATGATAACAGTACAAACTCATATATTATAATTGAACAAACAGCTATTGAAATTATCGATAAAATATTTTATCAATAAAGTAACACAACCTTGACATCCTCACTCTTCATCCACAGGTAAAACAAAACTTAAATTGTTTTATGATTTTCCATATATTAATTTAAACAAAACAATAGTAATACAATAAAACAATATTTTTCGTAAAAAAAAAACATCTAATCTAAACAAGTTTTTACTATTTTCATGACAAGACTTGAATCAATCTAGTCAGAAAAAAACATGTGGCTTTTTTTAATGACAAGATCGGAATGCGTTACACATCTCAAATCTTTTTTACAAAATCAACAATGTGATTTTTTTGTTTGACATCTTCTGATGTCAAAACAAATCGTGTAATACTAAGTTCAGCAAAAGTTTAGTAACGACATCTGTTTGTTAGAATTGGAAATAAAATTGAGTACGTTCGTTTGTTTTTTATAGTATATTCGAAATTTAACTAACAGTTAAGTATTAGAAAATTTTAAAATTATTATTAATGTAAAAATGAACGGAAACTAATGAAATACATTTTTATTGAATTAGAAACAGAAGATGAATTTGGTTTTATTATTGTTTTACGAATATTGCGGACGTTACACATATCCATAAGAAAGAGGTAGACTTTCCACGATACCTGTATGGATATGATCAAACCGACCGCTTGGAATGTTGAACCTACCAAATTCAGTCAATGTATAACGGTTGATTTGGGATCTTTGACAAGCCAGGCATATTTTAGACCAAATCCAACGTCAATATTCATATACGGTCGAAAGTATCTAGAAAAAATTAAATTCTGTCAAGCATGAACACCTGGGAGGGACAAACCATGTAAAATATTAAAAATATTACGTCTTAGTTATTCGTGGGATTTTGGATGAGGTTTTTCCGAAGTAGTCTCACACCAAATAAGTTTATGAGGATGCACACAAGAGATGAGGTCAAGCTTAAACTTTAATTTGTTTGTATTTTGAACAAGCAACAAGTCTTTGAGTTCTTAATCAGACTTTTGAAGTTGAACGAGTTGTGAGAGATATCCAACCCGGATAAACAAAGAGCTATTTCCTCATATAATCGTGAAAACGTATCCGCCACCACGTCCTCTTTTCCTGATATATGTCTAATAACTGTGATAAACGGCCCCATACATAGTCAAAATGATGTAGCTGTCTGGAACTATTTTCTGTATTGCATGTAATAGTAGTAGTCAGAGGTTTATGGTCAGTGAACACAGTAAACGACCCTCGATGAAATATCGAAATTGTTTGATCGCAGCAAATATTGCTAAAACTTCACTATTGAAAGCAGAATATTTGGTTTCAGCAAGCGAAAGCTTGCTAAAGAGAAAAATTCTAATGGTTGTCCATATTTATCTGCATACTGTTCTAGTACTGCTCCTATCGCAGTACCTGCACCATCCATTTTGAACAGAAAAAAGTTCTGCTGAGGATGTGCGAGGAGTGTTGTATGCTCCAGTGCTTGTTTGACAAGGTCAATAGCTGCACTACATTTAACAGGCCAAGAAAATTTCACTTCTTTACCTTGTTTTATAAGGGAAATGAGGTGGATGTGAACTGATACTATTAATTCAGCTAGTTTTGGTATAAACCTTTGGTAATAATTAACCATACCCACAAACTGCTGAGCCTGTTGAACGGATGTTGGCTGAGAAAATTGTCTAATAGTCAAGGTTTGAACGTTAGATGATATGACATCTCCTAAAATCTCATGGCATAGAAAATTATGGGTAGGAACGTTTAAAGCGTTAAAATGTCTATGCCGCATTACTCAGACCATAAGGCATTTTAATGAACTCAAAAAAACCAAGTGGTTATTTAGAGTTCATTAAAAGTAGTTATTTCAAATTTGTGTACATCTTCTGCGATCGAAGGTATATTTGGTAAAATATACCTTTAGTCGCCAAATGAATTTTTGAAAAAATCGTACAACCACATACGAGCAGTGAAAAATCTTTAATATGGGAAATAAGATACTGATATGGTACCATTGCTGCATTAGGACGGCTGTAGTTCCCACAAGCCCTCCAATTATTTTGCTCTTTTTTTGGTACAAGACGGAGCCATATACATATGAGGAATAAGGCTTTACTAATCCAAGTTGAACAATCTGATCAAACTCGTTATTAGCAATGCTGTATTTTTCAGACCCCAGCTGACGTGGTCTAGAAAAAAGGAACACATCCTTCAGATACGATGAACCAAGTTGTGTCTTAATGATCCGTCATATCTGGGCTCCATTGTAATGGAGGAGAACTCTTGGAGAATGGCTTCATATATTCCATTTATGGTAAACATTTTTAAATTAGAAACTGTGAATAACTGATATATTAACCCTTGTATCAATTCAAAATTCTATTGTACTTTTAAGGCAACAAATGAGCATGCAGCGATTATCATTAGTCCCATCATTAGCCGCAACTGTAGAGGGACTTATGAGTCTTCTGAATTCGGTGCCATAGAGCGCTAGCTTGCTGCCCATAACGTTTATGCCACCAACAGATGGACTTATTGGCAGTACTAGTCGGCTTAAATGATCTGCTAATACTTCGTTGACTTGACAAGCTTCAATCACGTCTGTAGAAACTACGCCTGTGACCACGTTCATAGGGGTATAAACGAGACCATATTTCAGATATAGATTCGGTTTAGTCCTTAACCAAGTAATTTAAATCATCATTTTGTGTATGTGACATTGAAACTTGGCTAGATGATGCCTGATTCTGTTCAACGTTGGCACAGAATTCCGGCTTTTTGTTTCAGCCGGTAGTAGAATCTGGAAGGAGCATCATTTTTATAACTGCCTTATAAATCAGTTCCTAGATTTGCTTAGACGCAGTCTTTATTGGGTGACTGAAAACTGCGTTTTAATAGAGTCATATATATTAGTTTGTGGAGGATTTTTTATTAAGTTCTTCATCAGTGCGATTAAACTTCGCGGAAGCGCTGCAACAACTTTAATGAATTACTAATTAATAAAGGTAATACCGAAATGAGATTTTAGGGCCAACACCGGTATTTATAGTATTGGAAGCTCTAATAGAATATATGTACTTTCGAATTGAGAAATTCAAATTATTTCCTTGGTAACTTCAGTTTGATTACTCACAAAAATCCTTAATTCAATATCTATTTCAAATCCAAGTTAACCTAGTGAATTAAAAATAAATATAATTCGCTCGCTGAGGGTGTCGTGTTTATTATGTTTGAGGAAAAACAGTTTTTGTTAGTATCGCTTCACGTTGGATTGAATCTTCAAAGCTGTTTATTTGAAATTATAACCACCTAAACAAAAAAAACGGCTTTCTTTATGCGAAATTCCTACAACCATGAATTTTTTTCTTTTGTAATGTTCGAAGTTAAGGGGGGGAACAAAAAAAAATTTTGCATTTTCGAAAATAAGTCAAAAACTGTGCTCTCGAAAATTACAAAAAAAAACTGTTTTGCGCTACAAAATAAAATAATTAATTTATTTTCAAAATTAATTTTTTTTCAAAAACATTTTTTTTTTTTCAAAGTTTCTGCTTTAAGCCACCTCCAATGAACATTTGAAATTATAACAACCAAAACAAAAATAGTAGATTTTCTAACAAGTGATGAAAACGTCACTTTTTCTCTCTCGTCTCTTGTTCCTGAACTTATTCCACTCGACGCTGTCGCGTCTCACAAACCGTCCAGTCACGTAAAAAGGTTTTTACCACGCGTAGAAAACGCTATTTTTTCTACGCTTGATAATATACATGATAAAATTTACAAATTCTTCTACTATAAACTTACAAGACGATATAGCTAATTTTGACAGTGGAAATCAAAATAGCAATATTGTATTTATATATAATTTTCAACAGTGTAAAACATTGTTTTTATTGTATGCCAGTGTTCGCCTACAAATGGAAGACAATAGCAAATAGCTCGAAAATATAAATTTAATATTGCAAACACAAAACTTTTAAAACTAACTTTTCAGTTTTGTTTTAAATAAAATTAATTTGATTTGATATTATTAGTTATTTAAATAAAACTTACTTTTTGAAATTTATAAATAAATATAAATAACTGCACGGATCGATTATATAAATAACGTGACTTGACAAGGAAACGAATCAATTTTAAATAGAAATTTTATAAAAATATTACCAGCTAATAGAAATTATGTAGTCAATTTTTATTAGTGTGCAATAAGTTTTGAATTGTGTTCCGGTGTTCCCCTACAGGTGGTGGTTAAAACCAAATATCTAAAATAATATTTTTAAAAATATTTATAACATTACACATTTTATTACAATTAGACAATTTGCTGAAGTATTGATGAGTATATTTTGCAAATAGACGAGGGATTAGCGTATTGAACTTTCGAAACCTGTATAGTTAAACGGATTTGAATGCGGTTTTTGCATTCGTTTCAGAAAGTCAATTATAAAATTTGTTTGGTGTTTTGCAAACCCAGATCGGCTTTATTGCATTTCTGCAGCTAAAAAATGCATTTTTGTAAGTGCATTTTTTATAATAATAAAAAAAATTATAACCTGGGGATCATAGCGTCCCGATTATGAAGATCATATCCTGGAGTTTTCTTTAAATTTCTTATCAAAAGCATTAAAAATCTTTACTCGGGGGTTTTCCAGGTCGCTGATCACGTATATGAGGTTTAATTCACCTAACGCACCTGGGGATATTATGGATACCATTAAAAATCATTACTCGAGGGTTTTTGGGGTCACTGATCATGATTATTATATTACAAAAATTAACTAACATACCTGGGGATCAGGAAGACTTGATTACTAAAATCATCTCCTAGAGCTTGTGTAAAATATAATACAGCATATACCCAGATAAAACAAAAGACGTCATTCAGGACGTCATTTGGGACATCATTAATGACGTCCTGAATGATGTCCGTTTTTGGCTCAAACGGACATCATTTTGTTAGGATGTCTTTTTTTTGGACGTCATTTTCCCAAAACAAAAATGAAATCTAAGACATTTGTTTTTTTTTTTCGTTTATGGTTCATCTAAATTATAATTGAAAAAAAATAACAAACATTGAAAAAAAAAATGTCGTCCTAAAATTTTATTTTTGTTTTATATAATATAATATATTTATGTAATGGTTTAATTAATGAGTTGAGTTTAATTGATCTCAAAAATTCAAAATAATATTTATGTAATATAATTTTTATATAATATGATATAATTTTATAATATATAATATAATATACAGTTTATATAATATAATATAAATATAATACAGTTTTATATAATATAATATAATATACAGGCACGTACTACCTATTTTTTTAAACTTTTAAAATTATTTTTCAAAATATTTTAAATTTAATTTATTTTTAAATATTTTAATTGACAAGGGGTTATAAAAAATTCAAGTTTTTTTTAATTAATTATTTTATAATAATAATATAATATAATAATATATAATAATAAATATTAATACTAATAATAATAATTTTTTTAATAATAATTTTATAAATATTATTATTATTATTATTATAAATATTATTATAATATTATATTGTAATATTATAATATTATAAATATCTATCTATATATAAATACGCAAGCATAATTTTTGCGGTACAATTTTAAAATATGTGCGCCATCAAAAGTGTGCCAATATATATATATATATATTGTAGGAAAGGTCTTGAGTAGTAGATGTGTCGAAAAAAACTTTTTTTTGAATTTTGACGATTTTTTCAGAAAAAATGGCAAAAATATGATAATCGTGTTTTTTGAGTTTTTTGTTCGGTTATTTTGTTTTCTTTTTAAGTTGTTTGTTTCACAATTCAAAATCAATCTATATTAATTAATTAAACTCTGAAACAATGTGTTGTAGCTATTTGGTTACGAGATCGATTTACAATTTCTATTTACAATGGCTGAATTTCGGCCACTGGGCGATTCCTAGTTATTATTATTATATAATAATAACCGGGTAAGAAAACTTCGGGAGATGACATTAAAAATAAAGTCATTATAAGTCCCCGGTATGTCAGAATTTTTTAATTCCATAATCATGATCAGTGACCCCAAAAACACCCGAGTAATGATTTTTAATGATTTTGATAAAAAAATTAAGGAAACTCCAGTAGATGATCTACATTATCGGGTCAATTTGATCCCAGGTATGTTGGGTGGAGTTTTAAACATCATATTCGTGATCAGCGACCTCGAAAACACCCGAGTAAAGATTTTTAATGCTTTTGATGAGAAATTTAAAGAAAGCTCCAGGATATGACCTTTATAATCGGGTTGCTATGATCCCCAGATACGTCAAGTACATTTTTAAATATCATAATGATGATCAGCGATCCCAAAAACCCCCCAATAACAAATATTGGATCTTTTATATCGAAAATTTTGACAAAAGTCAAGGAGAACTGAGAAGCTGTATAATAAGGGCGCGTTGACCTCCAGGTCCACGGTATTACTTGTTAGACATCATATTCGTGATCAGCAACCCCAAAAACCCCTGAGTAATGAATTTGGGCTCGTTTCGGCTATTATTTACCGAATTATAATTTTTTTTTGTTATTCTAAAAAATGCACTTACAAAAATGCATATTTTAGCTGCAGAAATGCAATAAAGCCGATCTGGGCTTGCAAAACACCAAACAAATTTTATAATTGACTTTCTGAATCGAATGCAAAAAACCGCATTCAAATCCTTTTAACTATACAGGTTTTCGAAAGTTAGTACATGCTTTTGTACGCTAATCCCTCGTCTAATAATGTATAACATATTCTTGTTTTAGTCCAGTCATTATAGGTTTTAACTGCGGAAAAATTCCTATTGAGCTGGATTTTTGTTTACACCTTTATTACGGCATTTTAATGAATATGTGAAAAATCGACATTGATATCATGCCGGCTAAAAAAGTTATAGAGGTCAAAAGGTCGCAAAAATCAGTTTTTCGCGAATATTTCGCGACCTATTGGTCAGAGGTCAACTGACTGCGTAGCAAAAATTGTTCATCGTGAAATTATCTACAAAAAATGATTGGAGCATTTTTCTGTTAGATCAACCATTTTTGAGCAGAGCGCTGAGAAAGCGACTACATCATGATTTTGCGCTCGTTTCCGCACCACCCTCGAGGTAGAATGCAAGGCGCGTTTTTTTACATGGTTTCCCCAGTAGGCATAATCCATGGATATGTAATAAAAGGTTTTTTATTTAAAACTGAAGAGTTTTTTATTTAAAAACTGAAAAATACAACAAAAAATAAACTTATCACCAACTTATACTAATATATATATATATATATATATATATATATATATATATATATATATATATATATATATATATATATATATATATATATATATATATATATATATATATATATATATATATATATATATATATATATATATATATGTATATATATATATATATATATATATATATATATATATATATATATATATATATATATATATATATGTATATATATATATATATATATATATATATATATATATATATATATATATATATATATATATATATATATATATATATATATATATATATATATATATATATATATATATATATATATAAGGGTGTCCCACCAAATCAGCTTTGTTTTAATTGTCACAACCTCGTACCGGAATTAGGTTCTTTATGGTCTAAAAAGCATTCCCGAATTTTTTCAGATTTTTAAAAAAAAATTTACCACTCGCCATTTTATTTTTTATGTTCAAAGGGCAAAGAAAACGAGATACAATCAGCTTTTCGCATATAACTTTTTCAGTTTTGATTTTACAAAAAATCGTGTGAGCAAAAGTTGAGGATCTTGTACAAATACATCGAGTTTTTCTTTGTTTATACGAAAAAAAAATTTTAAAGCTAAAAGAGATCGATTTTTTATAGTCGAACTTTATAAAAATCACTAATATCGTTCGTTTTTCGCCTATAACTATTTCGTTGTTGATTTAAAAATAAATTGAGTGAGCACAAGTTGTGGATCTTAAAAAAATACATCGATATTTTTCTTTGTTTAAGCAAAAAAAAATTTTTTCAAGCTTAAAAAGAACGATTTTTTGTAGTCGAATTTTAAAAAAATAGCTAATATCGTTCGTTTTTCACCTATAGCTATTTCAGTTTTGATTTAAAAAAAAAAGTTTGTCAACAAAAGTTGTAGATCTTAAAAAAATACATCGATTTTCTTCTTTGTTTAAGCAAAAAAAATTTTTACAAGCTTAAAAAGAACGATTTTTGTAGTCGAATTTTAAAAAAATTACAAATATCGTTCGTTTTTCGCCTATACCTATTTCAATTTTGATTTTACAAAAAAAATTATGCAGCTAGAAGTTGTAGATCTTAAAATACATCGATTTTCTTCTTTGTTCAAGCAACAAAAATTTTTTCAAGCTTAAAAAGAACGATTTTTTGTAGTCGAATTTTAAAGATATAACAAATATCGTTCGTTTTTCACCTATAACTATTTCAGTTTTGATTTCACAAAAAAATTTCGTTGATTAAAGTTGTAGATCTTAAAAAAATACATCGATTTTCTTCTTTGTTCAAGAAAAAAAATTTGCGAAAAACTAACGATATTAGTTATTTTTTTAAAATTCTACTACAAAACATCGTTCTTTTTAAGCTTGTAAAAATTTTTTTTTGCTTGAACTAAGAAAAAAATCGATGTATTTTTTTAAGATCTACAACTTTTGTTGACAAAATTTTTTTATAAAATCAAAACTGAAGTAGCTATAGGCGAAATTGAAACTAAAATAGTTATAGTCGAATTTACAAAAAATCACTAATATCGTTCGTTTTTCGCCTATAACTCTTTCGTTGTTGATTTAAAAACAAATTGTGTGAGCAAAAGTTGTGGATCTTGAAAAAATACATCGATATTTTTCTTTGTTTAAGCAAAAAAAATTTTTTCAAGCTTAAAAAGAACGATTTTTTGTAGTCGAATTTTAAAAAAATAGCTAATATCGTTCGTTTTTCACCTATAGCTATTTCAGTTTTGATTTAAAAAAAAAGTTTGTTGACAAAAGTTGTAGATCTTAAAAAAAATCATCGATTTTCTTCTTTGTTTAAGCAAAAAAAAAAAAAAATTTTTACAAGCTTAAAACGAACGATTTTTTGTAGTCGAATTTTAAAAAAATAACAAATATCGTTCGTTTTTCACCTATAACTATTTCAGTTTTTATTTCACAAAAAAATTTCACTGACAAAAGTTGTAGATCTTAAAAAAATACATTGTCTTCTTTGTTCAAGAAAAAAAATTTGCGAAAAACTAACGATATTAGTTATTTTTTTAAAATTCTACTACAAAACATCGTTCTTTTTAAGCTTGTAAAAATTTTTTTTTGCTTGAACAAAGAAAAAAATCGATGTATTTTTTTAAGATCTACAACTTTTTCTGACAAAATATTTTTGTAAAATCAAAACGGAAATAGTTATAGGCAAAAAACGAACGATATTTGTTATTTTTTTAAAATTCGACTATAAAAAATCATTCTTTTTTAGCTTGAAAAAATTTTGTTTTGCATGTACAAAGAAAAAAATCGATGTATTTTTTTAAGATCTACAACTTTTGTTGACAAAATTTTTTTATAAAATCAAAACTGAAGTAGTTATAGGTGAAAAACGAACGATCTTAGTTATGTTTTTAAAATTCGACTACAAAAAATCGTTCTACTCCAAAAACGGTTGACCTTCAGAAAAATGCACCAATCATTTTTTGTAGATAATTTCACGATGAACAATTTTTGCTCTGACTTCTGTTGCCTCTGACCAATAGGTCGCGAGATATTCGCGGAAAACTGATTTTCGCGACCTTTTGACCTTCATAACTTTTTTAGCCGGCACGATATCAATGTCGATTTTTCACATATTCATTAAAATGCCATAACAAAGGTGCATACAAAAATTCAGCTCAATAGGAATTTTTCCGCAGATTGAGGCTTAAAACTTGTAAAATTTACCATGTAAAAACTATTTACCATGTAAAAAATACATGCAAATTGTTGGAAATAGTTATATAACTTTGTATTTCAATTTATGATTTTGATGTTTGTTATGGGGTAAATTGCAGTAACATATTATATATTATGTTTAATATTGCCTAATTGTAGCAATTAATATATGAAATTTTATAGAAAATATTTTGCCTCAGTTTTATTTTAGTTTAAACCAATGTAATTCTCTAAAATGTAATGACATCAATCAATTTCACCAATAAAATTTGAATTATACTAATAACAAATATTTATATACGTCTGGCCTACTGGGATATTAAAAATTATCAGTCTAATTTTGAAATAATTAACTGATATCACAGTAGGCCAAAGTATAATTCATAAAAAATATATAAAGAAATGAAAAATGGCAAAAAATCCCTCGTTCGTTGATAAATTCTCATAATTTTTTGAAAAATTCCTCAAGCAAGTGGTATTGATTATAGCCCTTGGCCTACGGCCTCGTGCTTTTATCAATATACATGCTTTCGAAATTTTTGGCAAAAATTATTTCGAGTTATCACTGCCCTTGGGAAATTACAACTGATACTATTTAAAATTATTATTTTTAAATATTTGGTTTTAACCACCACCTGTAGGCAAACACCGAAACTTATTTATTTTCACCCACTAGTGAGAAAAAAATTTTCAGTCACTAGTTAGAAAAAGTTGCACTTTCACATAGATTTAACTCCATATTAAAATGGCATTTTCCTAGCTTGAAATAGAAAAACGTTATTTTTTATGCAAAATTCCTACAACCATGAATTTTTTAAATTTTTTTCTTTTGTAATGTTTGAAGTTAAGGGGGTAGGGCAGAAAAAAATCGTTTTTGTCAATAATTCGAAAACTAAGCAGTCGAAAATTCATTGAAATTTTTTAAAAAATATTTTCATCATTTTCGATTTTTCTAAACTCAACTCGATCCCTTACAAAAAACTTTTGTTTTACTATCTCCTTATCTATGTCCATAAAATATAGATGAAAAAAATATTTGAAATTTTATTGTTATCAACAGGCGTGGGAAAACACATTTAATAACTGTAGAAAATTTCAAGTTGATAGCACTTATAGTTTGGAAGTAAATCGATTATGTAAAAATTCGGACGGACACCGAAGTCTCACCAATAGGGTACCGTTTTTACTTTTTCAAAGTACGGAACTCTAAAAATAAAAAAAACCCGAAGTCTCACCAATGAGGTACCGTTTTTACTTTTTCAAAGTACGGAACCCTAAAAATCCTAAGAACTAATTGTTTAAAATTTCACAAATTTCTTACAGCAAGAAATGCTGCACTGAAATTTAAGTAATTAACATTTAGTCGTTTCTTAACTCAAAATTTATAATAAAACTTCGCCCATTTGTCTAAGGATTCGCTGTTTTGGAATGAAACATCAAGTTTCTTTAATAATAACTTCAAAAGCTTTTCCTAACACCACAAATGAAATGGGAGAAATCAGATGTTCATAAAATATTCGATGAATTTTATTGTTTACATAATTCACCTAGGAGTAGAAGTAGTAGGATAGTAGTAAAAAACAAAAATAATTTTGACTGTCAAAAACCTAGACATAGTCGAAATATTAGACAAATGGGAGTAGTGTTGTTGGAAGTTTTAAATTGAGAAAACGACCTAAAATCAAATCATCAAATCATTCCTTGTCATTCTTCAAATTTTGGAGATTGTTAGTAATCAAAAATCAATTTTGGTGTTTTTTTTTTGGCCAACGGCAGGGGGCGTTTGAGTATTTTTATCGTATTCTACAGGAAAAATGCTAACGAACTAATATTTCTTAAAAATTGTTTATACGCATTGAATTGGTTACAAAATGAAGACGTTTGTCGTCCAAGGAAAAAATTTTAAATTTGTGACAGGCACGGATGCCTCGGGGGTTGGCCAAAAAATCTGAAAAAATTCCAAAATTGTTTTCTGATGGAGTACTATCGATCCCCAGGGTTTGAAGGAAAACAAATTTTTGTTTGTTCTCGTTCATGTGGAATACCCCATATGTATTTCAAGGCCCAACTGTTTTTACCTTTACAATTTGTGTTAAAGAATAAAAGAAGAAAAATATTTTTCATCACATATTATCAAAGAAAACGTCATCAACTAAAGTTGGCAAGCTATCAAATCCTAAAATTTAAGTATCCAAACTTAATACAAATAATCATATGACAAAACAAAAACGTTGAAAATATATTTTTACATTTTCATCATCACATCATGACGTGATCTTAAAACAAAAAAATAAATAAATTATAGTAAATGGTTCTTCTTAATATTGTTTTTTTCTTGTTTAAATTGTCAATCCACGCTATAATTATACAAAATACTCATAAAGATTATTTTTAGTTGGCCCGAATTGGAATAAACTACATTAAATATATATTGTTCAAATAAAGGAAACCTATTTTGCGGTTCTTACTTTTTTTTTGATTATTTCATATAAGAGAATCATAAATCTTTTTATTTCCAATTAACCAAAAAAACAATTAATTAAGATATTTACTATCGTTAGTTGTGCTAGATTGAAAAACGTAAAGTATTATTATTATTTTTAAAATATTATTTGATAAGAAATACGTAGCAACCACATTTCCGTCTTTTTGTTAAATTCTACCAAACTTTGTTTTAATGGCAATAACTTCCCAAACTTATTTTTATCGCCTAATTATCTTTTAAAGAAATTGAACGGGAAGAGTGGTTCTAAATTGAATTGAATTATTTTTTATGGCAAACATTTGAGTAATATCGTGAATTTAATAAGAATATTTATTTATGAAAAATGCAGGAAGACTATGTAAGATTACGAATTTTTGATGTTGTTGTTGTTGGAGAAACACAACAATGCTATTGACATACGAGTTAATGTGAGATATTACATGCCACTGGTAACAGCAGTGAGATATCACTAGCCAAAGTGATATATGATGGTGGCGGATGAACTGCATCAGCCAACTATAGCACGCTGAATCCTAGCTGTGGAATATTCGTTGATGGTCAAACGCTATTGCTTGCACGAAGAAACCAGCCTTCATATAACTCTGTGTGTTTTAATCATTAAAAAGACACAGGGTTACATGATTAAGGAATGTGCCACTAGCTGGATTTGACAATCCCTTTTTTGTTTCAGCAAATTTTTCAAAAAAAAACTTACTAATTAACTTTTATTTTACTTTATTTTCTCTATCATATCATGAAATATTGGCCTATGTCATATTTTGTATGTGATACGATTTATTGTTTAGTTATCTGTTCTTTAACAAAAAATATAAGAAAAAACAAAAAAAAGAAAGATATACGTCCATGTGGTGCTTCCCCAGAGGGTTGCAACTCTTCCACAAATATTTAAATTTAAAAGAAGTACTTACTGTTTGGTTGCTAGTAAGTTTTCTCGATATCTTCCAAGTTGAAAACACCCTGGCGGTTTTCACTGTTTCTTTAGAGTTAATGGAAACACTTTTGTTAGAATTTTAACTTTAATTTATTTAATTTATTTAAGTGGTTCGAACACCACAATTTGCACTTGTTAAATTTGTAAAACTTAATATATTTAGGAACTTCTGTTCCGGCACCATTTATTTAACACACCGTAAACTTTTTACTTAATTAGTTGGGATTCGATTTTCCCCGGTTTAAATTTCCGTACTCGATGAAACGCGTATTACTCAAGACTGATTTGTTTTCCAAAAATCAGTGGTATTTATTTCTACGTTTTCCGTTGGGCAAAATTTAGTTGACCAATCGGAAAACGTTTTTCCAAAATACAATAAAATAAAATCGAAATATCTTAGTAATCGATTTTTCAGTTTTAATATTTTTAATTTCATTTTTTGTTGTTTGTTTTTATTTTAAACGAAAAATTAATTATTGAAGGGTTTTATTACTTTCCGGTAATATGGAAATATTTTAGTTTTAGCTCGTGTAGGGTTTTATGTTTCTGATTTACAATGGGATTATTGTTGTAATTAATTTAGTTGGTATTTTGATTTATTTAATGGAAATTTTATTTGGCTTTAAAAGAATGTATGGATTATAATTTTGGACTTTGTATTATTGAAATGTGTTATTTGAATTCGAAGAATGTATGGATTATTTATTGGATTTTATATTATAGGAATTTATTGTTTGACTTAGAAGAATGCATGAATTGTACATTGGACTTTGTAACCCGTTGGACTTTGGATTTTAGAAATTTGTTGTTTAAATTAAACGAATGTATGGATTGTTTATTTAATTGAAAAATAGACATAAAAACTACTTTGAGTGTTTTTATGAGAAGATATAGGAATTTGTTGTTTGAATTGAAAATTGTTTGAAAGATTTCGATTAACGATTTATTAGATGAGGGATGTAGGATTATGTTGCAGCTGTGGGTTAATGTGTCTAGACTGGTTAGGATGATCACTCAATTGATCAATGGGTCGATTGTTTTGAAAGATGTTGGAATGTTTGGGTGTTTGTATCAATGGGGTGGATCAGCCTGGTTACTGGTCCACCACATCCATCAACATCTTTGGACGTATGTTGTTATGGGACCTTGGTCTTAAAAGGTTTTTATGTGTTGTTGTGTAATAGCTGGTTAGTTTAGGTTGGTTGAGATTAAATTAAATCTCCACCATTCCACGAGAGCTTGCACTCCTAGTATATACACTAGCTTAGCTCAGCCTTTGAGTTCGACTTACTCTCTTACACCATTAGAAAAATAATTTTCTATGTTCAAATTCTTAAAAAGAATGTTCCAGTTTTATTAAATCTGATTATATGCATATTTCCTTTTCATATTTCAAATGCAAATAAATTTCATTGAATAAAATAGTAGTTTATGTAACAAGTACGCAAAATGTGGTTTTAGCGGACGAATCGTAATGTTTCCGGACGAGGCGCTAGCCGAGTCCGTAATATGAAGATGAGTCTGCTAAGGCCATTTGCGTACGTGTTGCATACAACGTTTTTTAGTATTAGCTCTTAGGATTTTTTTTCTAATTTATTGCTTAATTTGTATTCTTGCGTACCTAAAAATTTGATTTTTGAACAAAACTTATCAAAGCAATTGTGATTATAATTTGAAAACAATTATAATATAAAATGAAAACAAATTTTGAATCCGCTAAAGTGTTGTCATAACGACTAGGCCGCTAAAATACAATTTTGCGGACTCTAAACAGTTTTAAAAGTAATCATTTTTCGGAGCTAATACTAAAATAGTACATTATGATGCTAGGACGTAAAGCTAAAGATTTTGGACGGATGTGGAGTTTGCAAATCGAGGCGCTAGCCGAGATTTGCACCCACATTAAGTCCAAAATAGCTTACGTCCGTGCATCATATACTATTTTTTATTCACCGCAAGCAAAATATTTTAAGAAAAGTTGTTTATTCTAAATTAAAATTATAAATTTTCATAAATTTTAAAATAAAAAAATGTGGAACAAGTAACCTTTGAAAAAATATTTATTATTTTTTCCAAATTCTATGACAACAAATGATAACAACTATTTTAATTGGATAATGAAATTTTGAATTTGCGGGTTGCTTTGATAAAAAAATTTATTTTTCATAGAATTTAAACAAATACAAATGCGTTTTACTTTTTTGGACGTAGCTATGACGACAAAATAAATAGTTGAAAAGTGATACTTTAAAGCCGCAAATCACAGTAATAAAGTAACACTTTAATATATAGGCGAATAAAAATATATTTTAAAATTCAGTATTAAAAGACAAAACGATCAAAACCTTTTAATGCCAGTCTTTAAAACTATTCAAATAATATTCTTACACAAATTCATTAAATATATTTCAACCAATATATGGTCTTCAAAAATTTGTTTTCTAAATACACAATATTACATTCATTATAATAATATTAAAAATTAAAATGTTATTAAAAATATTATATTTATATTTGAACACTTTTTCAATTAATTTCTTTCTTTTGCAAAAATAATCATTTTTTCTGTTAAACATTTTTCACGAACCACCCAAGTTTTTGTTTTTCATATTTTCTCGCCAACTATTTTTTTTTTAAAACTAAGGCAACTTTGTCAAATATAATAGTTTTTTTTACGAAAATATAATTGCAGCTGAATCATTACAGTTGTGACACGTATTGTAATGCCTACTACACAACACATTTAATTGAAAAAAAAGTGTACCATTGTATGCCAAAGTTTGATACCCAAAAATCCATCGCGTTGAAAAGGTATAATCCTATTCTTTCTGCTGGTTTGTACGTTGGTTCGTAGGTAACTATTTTCAAAATTTTCTAAATCTAAGCCTCTCCTTTTAACATTGTTTGACATTTCCAGCTTTATGCAAGATCAAAAGCTCAATCACGAAATTGTAATTGTGTCAAAAAAAAAGTTAGAGTAGCTTAAAAACTCATTTACATATATTTTGCTTTCGAATATTTTGACTAGAAAACATTTGACACATAAAAGTAATTATTTGGATGACATGAAATATAATTGTAGTATTTTTCTAAGTGACTCCAGCTTCAGTCATTTCCGACTAATAAAAACAGCGGAGAAATATCAGTTGTTCCAGATTAAATGTTGGTTTTTTTTCGCTAAATTTTTTTTAATTGAAAAAAAGCATTTGAGGTAAACGTGATGGGTTTCTGTAAAGTTGTCTGGACTAATTCAAAACAGATTGGCTGAAACATATCTGCTACTGTTGGAACATCACATTGTAAAGTTTAAATTCAAATATTCCCTTTTTCAAAATTTGTTTAAGGTGAAAACATACGTTGCTTAAACTATTTTGATTTCCTTTTATGTTTGTTTATGACTGCATATATTTTATATAATAAAAAAAGTCAGATAAGTGCGAATAAAATTCGCCCACCAAGAGTTCCGTGAATGTAAAGAACACAATATCAAAACAATTGACATAAAGTAGTATTGTAAAGTATTTTCATTGCCAGACCATAGACACATAAAAATAAATGGTTCATAAATATCAATAGTATATGTCAATCTCATCTAAATTGATCGAAATGATAAAAAAAATATTACTTTAGGTTATAAATATTACCACTCAATTACACCAAATGGTTTATATTGAAAAAAAAATTCTGTTAATCAACGACGAAATTTAGAAGGTGGGATGTTTCTGAATTTTTGTGCTCTTTCAAAAGACACCCACTGGGGACTGGTTGATCTGTCAGCCACAACTCTCCCTATTTTTTTGGAAAATTTTTTTGAATTTTAAAGTTTAGAGCATTTTAGAAATATTGTTAGAGCATTTTAGAAATATTTTTTGATAATAGTTATTTTTTATGCAGGTCAAAAAACCTTTTTTTCACCCATTCCTCCCATCCCCTAAGCGAACAATAATAAAATCACTTGAGGCTTCGTTATATTTTTCGTTAAGGGTTTTTTAAATTTCCTATCGCTATGAACTTTTTCAAGTTTTTCTGTCAATCAACGAAGAAACGTAGGGGTTGTACTTTTTTGACTTTTTGTTGTACTTTTTTGACAATAATTCAAAAACTGTGCATCGCAAGATTCTAAAAAAAAATTGTAATGTTCATGACCCACTCATGTGGATCAAAAAACCTTTTTTTCGCCCTTCATTACTCCCATCCCCTAAACACACAGAAATAAAATCACTTAAAGCTTCGCTATATTTTTCGTTAAGGGTTTTTCAAATTTCCTATCTCGAATATGAATTTTTTCAAATCAATTTTCTGTCAATCAACGAAGAAATGTAGAGAGGGAACCAACTTTTTGACAATAATTCAAAAACTGTGCATCGCAAAATTCTAAAAAAAAATTTTTAATGTTCCTTAATTTTGGTACTCTTTCAAATGACACCCTACTTGTCCGGGTTTTAAATGGTGTTTTTATCCCTTATCATTTCAAGCCCCTTAATAAATACAATTATTAGTATTTAACACCTCATTATATTTTCTATTAAAAACTTACTAATTTTTCTATCATTCAAAATGCTTTTTAAGTTTTTCGATTAATTAGGTTCGGAGCTAATCAAGGAAAGACAACAAACGGAAAACGCCATTATTGAAAATTACACAAAAAATGGTGGGGTGCAAAATTCCAAAATGCGTTTTTTAGAAATACTGAAGTGAAGCCCTTTCACATGAAACCCACTTGACTCGATAAAAAAATGTGTTTTCTCGAATACCTCACATCGTAGTCCTGCAAAACAAACGAAAACCATTTTATTTATTTTTAAACCCCTCAAGTTGTGTGAATAAGTTAATTTTACACGCATCTCAAATTTCAGGTCCATAGGATGTATAGTTTTCGTGCAGTGTTCCGATTTTTATTTTATTTTGCCCTTAAAAAGTTTTTGTCTCCTAAAATAAAATACATATAAATTAAAATCTGCACTCAAAGAGCTAAATTTTATTTTCTTATTTTTCGCCCTCAGATATTTTAATTTTACTTTAGAAATAAATGTTTGTATAGTAGAATTTTTTTGCCAGCGAATTTCTGACAGCTACGACGCAGCAAGAGATAAAAGATGAGACAAAAAGTAAAACAGAGATGTATTATTTATTTTGGTATAAATTTGTTTTCAAAACAATTATATTAGTTAAATTTCTACTTCTAGTTCGTACCATTTGTTTGTTGTGATATTTGTTTCCATAGGCGTCGTTATTTTTATTATAATTATTTTTAATTATCAAAATTTTGTTATATTTCCTACAAAATCATTAATATTTCTACTAGTTTTTGGGTTTCTATTATAATTGGTTGAATTTCAATAGTAATTTATAAATTTTATGCGTTTTTTTTGTCCATTTCAATGGGACCCCAACAGTTTTTTTTAATATTTTAATCGAGACACTGAATGTGCAAACAATATGCGCATGTGCAAGCGCATGTGCAAACAATATGCGTATAACAAACAAATTTTGTGTTCGCTGGCAAAAAAATTCTACTATACGTTATAGATTTTATTTTTTTTTTAATTTGTTTCGTTCAAAGAAAAGAGGAATAAAATAAAATCTATTTTTTTATGTTGTTTTCGATTGAAGAACTTGTTAATAACTAGTTCTTAACGAGTTCTTTTTTTCAATCGAACATGCAAACATTCAGTGTTATTGTATTAGTAAATTGAAATGGTTATTTTATTAATTCTTTTATTTTGGAATATTTGAAAAGCAATAAAAAACAATACATTTTGTAAAAAAAACTAATTTCATAATATATATGTTAAACAACTAAAAATAAAATTAAATTATTTATATGATGCTGCGTTATAATGATAACGTTTTGATTTGACGTTTGTTGTGTGTACTTTTTGTCATAGTATGAGTAAAACTCAAAAATAACTGAAAATAAATCTAGTTCTTCAAAAGGGAAAAAAATGTACAACCACTTCAGAACTAGTTTTTTTATTTTGCTTCAATCGAACATGATTTGAAGGCGAAATAATTTTTTTGTATAGAAAAAAAAAGAACTAGTTGTGAACTGGTTCTTAATCGATAATGCTATTAAACTATCCATTTACGGTTACATACATATTTTTGTTTGTTTTGTTTTATTCTGGTTAGTTTTCGTCCTATTTCGTTATTTGATAAGAAAAGATTTTAGAAATTTGTATCTTTGAATCGTAATTTTAGATAATGATCTCCATTTAGGTAAATAATTTAATAATGAATAATTTTTAATATGTTATGCATGAATTAAATTATGAAGTTAATAAAATTATTTATTATTATTTATTTAAAATGATTTATTGAACGGATTTGGTTAAAATTAAAATAAATAATTGTCGAAAAAAAATTAATTAATTTATATTCATAAATGAATTAATTTTTTTTCGACCATTATTTTATGAATTAATTTTATTTCTATCTATTCCAACTAATAAGGGCAAATGCACGTTTTTCTTTCTTTTATTAAAACAGTAAATAAACATAAGTCGCGTTGGATTTGAATGAAGTCACTGTATTATCTGAAAAAACTATCGCTTTGTTGTTCTTTTTGTAAACTAAGCTATTTTATATTCATATCGACGTTACTTATTTTCATACATATTTTAACCAAACTAAACCAAAAGAAAAGAAAAACAAAAAAATTATTATAAAAAAAATCTCTGAGAGCATTATATTTATTTTTTCCAAATAACTATCTGCCAACAAAATCTTTTCTCGTAAATTTTTATTTTGCCTATAAAGAGCTTTTTTGTAAATTTTTTCATTATCCTAAGTGCAAGAGCGAAAAATAAATTATAAAAATAAAGCCCGCATGGTTTTATTTTTAGAATAAGTGCGAGCGCCCTTAAAAAATAAAAATCTGATCATTGTTTTCGTGATACTTGAAAGTTGAAATAATGGGAAAAACACGTTCTACTCTAACCTATAGGGCTCGTTATAAAAAAGGAACCCTAAAAAACTAATAGTTAGTCTGGCTGTGTACACTATCCAAAAATGAAAAACGTGAAAAAGTCGAAATTTGAACTCGACCATTTTTGGTTTTCCCGAAACTTTGCATATGAGTAGTATGGACAAAATAAAAAATGCAACTTATTTTACAAATTTCTATCCCCACTTGCATGAAAAATTAAAATTTTGCCAACCCGTTGTAAGTTTGAAATTAAATTACTCAAGAACGGCTATACCGATTTCAACAAAATTTTTTTTGTTTGATAGGTAATTAGTTAATCTTTAGAAAAAGAATTATTAAACATTTTTGTAATTAATTTTAAAATTAAAATATTAAAAAAACTTTTTTAAAGATGGCGCTAGGGTCAAAGATCAATGGAATTTAAATTTTTTTTTAAATATGTAGTTCTATCCTTACTCTAAAATATATCAAATCTATAAAGACTCATTTAAACATCTTTAGTCGACTAAAATTCTAATTTTTCATCATTTTCTCGAACAATTTTTAGTAACAAAAAATTTTAACCACTGAAGTTCGAAAAAATTATGAAAAATTAGAATTTTAGTCGGACTAAAAATTTTTAAAATTAAATATCACGAATTTAAAGAACACAAATTTAAGTATTTTATTATAAGTGTGTCATATTTTGACACACTTATGACTTATTTTGACACACTTATTTAATGTCACTTATAGTTTATAAACGTCAGGCAAGACGGCAAAAGTTTCTGCCGTAACATATTTTGATTTAGCACGAAGACTTGAATGAAGATCAAAAATAAAAAAATTCGGAGAAAAATAAAAAATAACAAGAAGGCGGAAAAATAATAAAAAGACAAAAAAAAACGCAATGGGATTAGGAAAGTTATCCGAGTAGAAATTAGTTTGGGAAAGCCTTCATAATAGTCGGGGCGTTATCAGAGCCAGAAAGGGCAATCTGATGTGAGCATGTTTCGTGCCTGCATTAAAATACCCTTTTAGGTTAACCTTATTTGAATATATCCTGCTCTGATTTGGTTTTTCGTATTTAAACCCTAGTTGCGCATTCTAATCAGGACCTGATACAAAATGCCTTACTAGCGTTTACACGCTATTTAATTTATATATCGCGAACTTAATCAGGGTCCGATTTGACTATCCCGATTGGGATAGTCGAACCAGAGTAAACCTGATCAGGACCGTATTTGAGTCCTTACAAATTTCCGCTCGGTTAAGTTTCTTCGGGAATCGGGAATCTAAGTAGCTCGAATTTTCAAAATTGAATATTTCGAAGAAAAATAGAGATATTTTAGCAAACTTAACGGCATTAAAAAAAAGACTTGTACTTTCAAAGTACTTTGAACAACTTTTTGAAAAATTGGTGTTGCTATATAGTCTCAAATATGTCAAAAAATAGTGTTTTTTGCCATAAAAGCCAGTACTGGAATCGCATTTATATAACCAGAATCTGTTAAACCCAAAAACTACGCGAAATGAGTATACTTACTCAATTCACATGAGTAACGCACTCACACAGAAAAGAAAATATTAAATTAAACAAAAATACGCTTTAAAGTTGTCTTTCAAATGTTTTTTGTGAAGTAGATCCAAAATTGGTTTGGTATGACAGTTTAATCTTTCTAGATTTTATTTGAATGTTTATTTCTGTGTATACGAAAGACAATGCTTACGTAAACCTTAACTTTATCAAACTATGGCTTAGAATTTTCTAATATACAAGACTTGATTTTGAAAAAGATATTAAGTTGACTTTTCTTGGAGACCTTACAATTTTCTGTATTGGGCGTTACTGGGTCTAAGGAAAATTTGTTCGACTAGTGAACTTATCCTACCTTTTGATATACCAATTGGTGGTTCATGACCCTACGCGAGGAACTCGTTCCCGGGATTCCCACTGCATCATGCGATCCATACCAGTTATATAATTTTCTTGAACCTGAGATTATTCAAAGACCTAGAGAGTTTTTGCACTATTTTTGAACTAATAGTGTGGCTTCCAAAAGTTTTTAGACCAGGCTGGCTAACAGTAACGATATTAATTGTCCACTTGCCAGACCACATAAACTCCGTTGCCTGCTTCGATGCTGCATTTAAGGCGAATAGTTCAGTCTGAAACGCTGTGCTGTATTCACCAAGTGGAAATACCGCAGATCTTCATATCTGAAGTATACCGCAGCTGTTTTACTATTTCCAGCTATTGATCCATCTGTGTAGATATCCAACGTGTTGGTCACACTGCTCATCAGCAAATCAGCTACAAACCAGCTCTCTATCATTGAAATTACAACTCTCGGCAGCCTTAAAAAACGAGTTAGATGTACTGTGTTATCAGTCGGCATGGATAATCTTTCAGCTCTTTTTCCAGATTTTTCACTAACGCTTGTTGAGTTTTCCTACAGCTCCTGGTATTTCTCAGGAGTTCATGGTTTTTTGTAGTCTTTAGAGCTTTTAATCTTTTATCACTCTTCTAGCTCAGTTGATAAAACGCTAGCCTCGTAATTCAAGGGTTCCCAAGGGTTATGTGATCGACAGAAACCACTTTTCCTATACATTTTTCAGAATGTGTGTTTTCAAACCTGGTCGTTAATTAAACATTCTGAATGTATAGTAAAAGAAAACGATCAACATGGAATCGTGGATATTCAAAGTTATTGCGTTTAAGTGGTGGAATTCAATGCTAAAAATGTTCATTCTGAAAACACTTTCGATACATAAGAAAGCTAGATTTTGTACCACCTCCAGCTTTTTAATAGCATTCCCAACAAAAGTTCTCGAAAACCATGCAAGGAACCCGTAGCTGACAATGGTTCTAGCAACTAATTTACACAGTCAGTAGATTTGTTCGGAATCACCCCTATTTGTCCCAAAAAAGGTGAGAGTTGTCAAGGGACACCCGGATGGAACGAAGTGCCTTTCGATTAATTAGTGAAGGAATTGTAATAAAATTTTATTTTTTTTAAGTTATAATAATATTTTTAAAATATAATTTGCTTTTAAATTTATTAAAGTTATGACGCGTACACTTGCTAAACACACAATAATGGAGAGATTATAACGCGTATAACTTGGTTAGCACAATAGTAAAGAGAGGTTATAATGCGCACTTGCTAAAAATACATAAGCGTTTATTATTGTCTGTATAAAATCTCTACTTACCTAACTCCATCAGCAATATCCGGAACTTGTGCAGAAACACTGTCAGGATTCATTATTATTATTATTTTTTATTATTTATTATGTACAAAAAAAACCTGTATACCCTCAACAAAATAAAATAAACTTGTAATGAAGAGCTTTCTCATTGGCGAACTAATGAGAATGGCATAGCAGGATGCGTACCTAGAGTAATTTAACGCCGTAACGACTAAAGCTCAGTCATCGTGGATTTGATAGATTAATACCTGCTGCTTCAACACAAATGCAGAAATGTACGCAATTTACGAAAATATACAGAAATGGAAAAAAATACAAGTGAAAAAAGGAGACTCTGGCGACCCCTTTTGCGAAAGAACCACTATCAGTGCGTCCTGCCCCCACAATCATTCCCATACGCCCACTCACTCACGCTTCATACATGCTAACAGTCACCCACACACTCAGACTGCGAAGCAAGACAATCAAGCTCAAAGACCCACAGCAAGTACCGCAACTGGTAGTAATCAAACATAAGTTGTATTGCTGTCATCTGATCAATATAATACAGCTGGTACACCACTGCCATTGCTGGTAAACCCAGGATCAACTCTTAGAGCACGGGAGAGCGTCACACACTATATTGAAAGTCTTTATTATTTATTTCCCTTTTTCTTTATTAATAACATTTTCAAAATTTATAAAACCATACGTAATTCCCAAAAAAAAATATTTACAGTTCAAAAAAAAAGTTATAATTTTATTTGTAAGTTAAATAAACATGTCCAAACCAGTTTGTTTCAATACCTGTAGTTTACAGTTGGATAATGTATAATACGGTCAATAAACATAAAACATGACAAGGATTTGTTTTTTTTGTTTGTATTACAGGTTATTTGAGAATGACTTTTGATTTACTTAAAAATATAAATTCATAAATTTAGGTAATATAATAAAAGAAAAGGTATTTGGAATACTAAGTATTACCTCTGAGCAAAAATATTTTGATTAGAATCATTTCCAATTTAGACTAAATGTGTCTCGCTACACGCATCGTCAGTTCACACACACACGCATCGGCAAGCAAGCCCCCATTCAATCACGTGTACACCCTTTCACACACATTCACACCTCTACGTAAAAAAAAATAAAAATAAATTAAACAAAATTCACTCACTCCATGATTAATCCTCCGGGCTTCCAAGTCTTAAGCCCTCCATCCGCAGCGAGCAATCTCAGCAGGTAAGCAGAAATGTTGCGTAGAAATACGGCAGTAATAGCAAAAATTCTTATATGAAAGTTGCGTTGCAATACGGTAATAACAGCACAAATCTTATATTAATGTTGCGTTGAAATTCGGTGGTAATAACAAAAAATTGTATATCAATGTTGAGTTGAAATATGTTTGGAAAGCGGTAGTATTAGCCAGATATTTATAGAAAATGTTACGTTGAAATTCGGTGGTAATAGCAGAAATTTTTATTCCAATGTTGCGCTGAAATATGTTCGACATACGATAGTAACAGCAGAAATCTTATTTCAATGTTGCGTTGAAATACTGTAGACAATACGGTAGTAACAGCAAAAATTTTATTCAACTGTTGCGTTGAAATATTGTAGTAGTGTTGCGTCAAAATAACTCAGGCAATTGTTGTAACAAATAACTTAAATTTTGAATAAATGTTGCGTTGGAATACGGTAGTAGTAGCAAAAATTATATATAACTGTTGCGCTGAAATACGGTTGAATCAAATACTGGTGGATGACGGTATAATAACTGGCATAAAAATTAATATTGTTGAAAACGGTGAATATGGATGAAAGCTGAGTGATGGTAGTAATATGTAACTTATAAATCATGCAATGGTAGATGAATGGAAAACAGTTGGCATGCAAAATTTATAATATTGGTGAACACAGTAAATATAGACGAACGATTAGCGAAGTTTACAATATGGTTGAATACAGTGAATAAAGATGAACGCAGAGCGACTGTAGTGATGTAAAAACTATTGTTTCAAGCAATGATGTATGAATGTTGAACAGCTAGTATGTATCATTTTTAATATGGTTGAATACGGTGAATACGGATGAACGGTGTGTGGCTGTAGTAATACAAAAACTATTGTTTCGAACACTGATGAATGAATTTTGAACAGCTAGTATGTATAACGTATAATATAGTTGAATGCGGTAAACATGGACGGACGGTGAGCGACATTTAGTAAATTACCTAAACACCATTCTTATGACTCAAAACTTAACGACATCATCAGCCACAGTAAAGAACATTTTATTTATTGATTGTTTCTGTACATTCTACACACAGTTAAGATTGAGCAACAAACAAACATAAATACACGACAATAATGTAAAAGTCATATAAATTCAATCATGTAAATCGTTTATTTTAATGTAACTACTCTAAAAATCACCGGTTTTTTTAATTTAATAAATTGTGTTCTAATTAATTTCAATTATTTTAAGATAAATGTCTCCTCAATTTTAACATTTTAGCTCCATAAAAATTTTCATGTTTCTTCTTTTTAATTTATCGAGCGCCAAAACAAAAAAAATATTTTTAATTGACGATACCTGAACAAATGGATGCAACAGTCACTTTCAATTTGACTAAACAGCACTAAATTTCTCTAATTACGACAACAAAATTTTCTAATTATGAACATATATTAGGCTACTTATTCAACAAAAGAAATAAATTGAATCCCAACACTTATGAGAAATTTTTTTATCAAAAACAAAATTTAATCACTTTAAGTATATGAGTCTTTCACGGCACTGACAGCACAAAAATTATATTCTAATCAGAATAATCAAATAGACTAAGAGACAAAAAATCGTATAGTCATCTCTTTTATAGTAATTTTAATATCGAAAAATATCGCTACCAATTTCGTATTAGGGGAAACATGCAAAAGCGTTAGTACATTTTCCGTTTTAAAACAATCATTGATTGTTATTTTGTAATACAAAAATGGCAAAATGATTTCACGAAACAAGTTATTTCCAACGCATTGGGAGGAAACATTAACATATTAGAATGGATCAAACGTAAGTTTAACCGACTGTACGACGTTTATGCACTACGAAACAACAGCTCAAAACAGTATTACAGTAAAATTGAGATTTATAACGGAAAGTGAAATTGTTAACATTAACTATATAAGAAATTTACTATTTTTTTGCGAAGATAATGACAAAACGGTCTGTGGAATAATAGTTTTTAAATATTGAGACGTTTGGACAAATATGCACAGCTGTTCGAGGTTTGAAAACATTTTAGAGCAACTACGGTTAAGGTCCGGAGAATTCAAATTTTGGTAGTATGGTGAAATAACGCTGGTGAAAACGCAGTGTGAACCAATAATAGGATATTGTAAAGGAAATATTATTGTTAATGGTTTTATGCTAAGAACAAATTTATGTAACGGAAACTATATGAAAATATGACTATAGATTGTGGACGAACGAGAAACTATTATGAACTACGTGTGGTAAGTAAAATTGTGAATTATGAGAAAACAGATACTATATGACGAGGGAACTTTACGGCACTACATTGTCATACTCCAGTCTACATTACAAACTCAAAATAACTAAATAAAACTGAAGAAACAGACCTTCAATTATTTCTTCAATGTTTTTTTCTTTTTTCATTTATTTTCATTCCAAAATCCAAAACAACAAAAAATACATATTGAGAAATAATCAATTCATTCATCACCAACAGAAAACCGAAACAAAATAAAAAAGAAAACAACAACAAAAAGTAGTAAAAACTAATAAATTAAAAAAAAGTGTCGCTACAACTTTTGGTCTTAATTTTTTCCGTCTAGCCCCCTTTCGCAACGCGCGATAAGGAACTTCGTTCCAAAAACCATCTATACTGTCACAAACCTCAAGATGCGTTTGCACATTTGGTATCAACATGAGCAGCCTAACGGCTTATCTCGAGCAACACAAATACTTCAAACTATCTCGAATTGTTAATATGTTATTATTTGTTAAGGAGTTACTAAAGAGTCACTAAAAACACCATGCCTGTAGTACATAACCAAAAGCTATGCAGGTCTCAAAGATCCTTGAGAACTTAATTTCCTATTCCTTATTATGTTCAAACATTATCATAGTCGAAAGAGTTGTATGACTCAAAGGAGCTCATACCCTAAGACAAAGTCTCGGGCGATCGCGGGAGAACTGAACTCTTTTGCCACGATCCAGTCCATTCTGTTTGGTTTTTCCCTATTTTCCCCGTTTGCCTCCCGAAAACTCTCCTCCTAAATATGCAGCCAGGAAAATTGTGTTGAAAGCGTCAGGTCTCTTCCTTTGAGGAAGCATAAGCATCGTTAGATAATCTTAGATTATCCAGTATAATGTATCGCCTTTTCTATGTCCTATTCTATTATGATTATTGATTTGGACTTTATCACGAAAGGTTTTAGCCTGTTGAAAAAAGTTACGCGATTGATGTTCCTTATTGAAGCCTTCAATCTCCTCACACTGTCTCTTCCAGCATTCTCTCTTCGTTCGTCAACATAGCTTTGTAACGGCTTTTCTTGCCAGTTTATAGTTCTCCTTCGTGGACCTGGTATTGCGTCCTTGTAGACTTTTCAAATAGCAATCTATTTTGTATTGAATAGCGTCAAGGCATGCTTGAAGCATCCATGGCTTCTAGGAGTGGTTCTGTGGTCGTGCAAATTTTCCCTCTGCAGCGCTTAAAACACCATCTTTGAGCAAATACCATGACTTATCGACGTCTCCATTAATGGTTTTTGATTTCTCCAATGTTTCGGCAATATGGATTTGATATCTCTCTTTCGTTTCAGCATTCTTTAATGATGAGATGTTTCCGTTGATTGAATTTTGGAATGCCTGAATTTGGGAAGTGGAACCGTATCGTTGCACATACAAGGAAGTGGTCACTTCCAATGTATGCACCTCTAAAGGATCGCACATCCCGAACGCTCGAAAAGAAACGTGCTGTTACTAGAACGTGATCAATTTGATTTCGAGTGTTTCCATTCGGTAAAACCCAAGTCTGTTCATGAATCGATCGACGCGGAAAGAACGTACTGGCAATTCTCAAATTATTTGATAATGCAAACTCAGTCATTCTCTCACCATTATCATTCGAATTCAAATGCAGGCTGTTGGGACCCACCACATTCTCATAAGAGATATCTCTTCCAACCTGCCCATTAAAGTCACCAACAAAAGTGTGCACTAACAAAAAAGCCAGTTCCAAATTCTCTTCGAGATGGATGACCACTACAGTATAGAGAGTGACTATCCAAATCTTGTTTTCCGATTATCGGCTGTCTAATTTCTTGCAGAGCAATAATATCCATCCTATACCTCTCAGCCTCTGTTTCTAGACTTATAAGAGCATCAGGAGCGCTCAGGTTGCGCACGTTTCACGTTCCGATTCGGAAGTCTGGTCCTTTTTCACGTTCAGGTAAAATTCTGTTTTTGTCCGGGTCTGCAGTTATTCTCTTTCTGATAACCAAATTTAACATATTAGTTTTTTCCGGGGTTAGGGTGTTAACTTTGGGCCCAACCCAAATTGTCGTGAATGGATCCGTTCTGTATATTAAGGTCACCAGAAACAACCTTTTTACACGTTTATATAGCGACCCGCTTGATCCAAGACAGACGCCCGCTCCAAGCCGCATTGGTTGTAAGGCGCCAATTCGCCGTGGCGTAACGTCATTGACTAAGCAGTTTTTACTCTGTTTGTCTCCAATACACCAACCTAATTCTGTCAGCATTACCCAGGCAGCACGGCGCGTGCGTCGAATTTTGGACTTCGCTACCCAGTAGTTTAGTTTTTTAGTTTTATTTTAATTTATATTTTTATGACCATATCTGATCATTGAGTGATGGGTCTGTATGTGAATTAGTAGATGGGTTAAACGCCCATTACACCAGTCTCGCTAAAGGATAATTTTTTTAGGTTCTCATTAGTGCAGTAGGCAGTCCCCTTTTGGGTGGTTTCCTTCGACGCACGGTATTTTTGGTAAAACCGTTTATTTGCTTCAAGAATATTATTTTTGTAAACAACAAAACAATCTGTGATTATACGGTTGGGAGAATGGTTTATAATGTTTATTTTTATGATCTTGGTGTGTCATTAAACGAGAGTCAATTAGAACCTGTACTCCAGCTTTGACGTTGATTTATCTTTTTCCATGAAGTTTCACTCAGCTGAGGTGACCAGATTGGGACTGCATAATTTAAAATGAGGGACCAGGACAAAGCCAAAATTCAAAATGTATGGAGGTCAAACTTTAGGTATTGTGGTGCCTGCAGGCTGCAATCTAGGTATCCAGAGTTTTCGTATATTTCACGTTGTAAGTTGGTCGTTTGAATCGTTTCTAGCTTCAGGAACTCTGTTACCTCAGCGCTTATTTCAACAGGTCTGCCACCTTTTTCAAACATGTCAGTAGTTGGTTAACATTATTTTGTATGCCCTAACTTGCCGACTGATGAGTACTTCATAGTTGTTTAAGATTTGCGACCAACCGAGTTCTTGCTAGGATGAATCTAATGCTTCGTGGTTTTCTTATGCCTCTAGATGGTGCATTCGTTAATAACATGGACGGTTGTTGCTTGTGCAGTTTCAATAGTATTGTTAAGTCAGTATTTAAATTTGTTCACGAACTGGAATAAAATATTAATAATCATCAAGTCATATGCAGATACTTGCGATCAATAGCACAATACGTGCGATTTCGCAACTAGATGTCACTTAAAGGCTCACAGAGACCACCATACGGCAATATCTTAGGCAGAGGTTAAATAATGATGGTGAGAGCACTCTATCGGGTTCGTTTTGATCTCTTAGCACTCTCGTTTTTGATTTGTAGTTACAACGATTAACAGATGGTTGCTGATCTTTTATCAAAATATTATTTATTCATCTCTTTAATTGTAGCATGTGACCAGCTGGTCATGTAGCAGATCAACTGCGACCATAGTATTGTTCTGGTACATGGACGTTTTTGATTCACAGAAGCGCTGATTTGACATTCTGCAAAGTGAATTGAAGATATTTGACGTTCTGGCTGTCTGCAACTATGTTAGTTTGGAGCGAGATTGCGACTTTCTCAGTCGAAAAAGCAGGAGTACTTTGAGGAGATATCAGTCTATGTGCATATTCTTTACCTCGCGTTTGCCGAGGGTTAAAACATGATTGATTTTAGTTACTCTGCATGTGTGTGGTATTTGGAGAGTATTACGTGATGCGTTAAAATAATAAGGTTTTTAATCTGGAATCCATTCCAGTCAGCTTAAATTGTCTTACGGATATCAAATCTTTGTGAGACTAGTACTGCTGCGTTCTGTAAAATATTTAGTGTGATGATTCCAATTCTACCAGGACCACCAGAAATTTAGTGAGCTTTAGATTTATTTAATAAAATTCAAATATTTTCTCTTCATGGAGAATTTCACTGGTTGTTTTATTAAAGTTATATTATAAATCACAGCGATAGGTTCTCACTTCTAAGCACCGATCTTATCAAGTATCTGCCGACCATTATTCGTCAACCAACAAAGCAGGCAGTTTAGGGCAGTTTGATTCTGACAAGACTGCTTCCTACTTTTTTCCTAATTTCAGGATAGGAAAAACATAAAATTTGGCATGAGATAAATGTAATGGTTGCAACAAATGATGTCTGCTATAAACATACTCAGAGTACACCACCTCAAACTATAGACCTCAAAATCAACTCAAAGCATACCCTGTATCCATACTACCACAAAAGCCGTCTTAACTCTCATCAACTTACAGAAACTTACAAATTCTTCACCGCCTATTCCGTACACTATCGTTCCGTACACCGCCACCCTCTACCACCACCACCTTTCTTTACATATACGTCACTCCAAGGTGAGCTCCTCCTTTTGATTTGCTTACCGTTTTGATCACATTTAGTCTTTTATTACACTCATCGGTTTCGGCACTTCATGTGATTCCCAAAGTTCATGAGTCAACCGATGCAAATGTCCAAATATATTTTTGTTGTTCAATTTTAGTACTCTTGATTAGTACTCCCGTCCAATACTCGTTGAGTTACTATTTGTAATTTAATGCAGAAAACTCACGTTCACTTAATGAGTTCTTAAGTTTTAGTACAATCTGCTATACACTCTATTGTTAGATTTTGTTATTACACGCCTTCCTTCCTCTTTGCTAGTTCATATTTGGAAGACATTCATTTCTAAATCTCTGAATCTCTTTGATGTACGTTGTGATAATGTGTACTGCACTCCCCTTTTTGTGTTTTCTTCTCTTAAAATTGCAAACTAATGTCCAATTCAAAACCAATATGACTCTTACGCTATTTCAATTAAACAACTAGAACTTATAAAACTTCTTTTAAAACTAACTAAACTTCTTTTAACTAAATAGTTATAATCTTTTAAGTAAAATAAAGTTCACAAAAAATTAAGTTGCCCATAAAATTTGAAAGTGATGCGTATGCTAAAACCTTACTGTAGTGAGGCGATTACAACAAAGTGCATTCTGTTTTATGATAGTAAAAACCAAAATTTTTTCTATGAATTCTCGAGACACATTGAGGTCTATGAAAGTCGAGACACATTGAGGTTGTAAATGAAATCAATCACGAACAAAAAGAAGTATTTTCTATTAAGCAACAGATGACAGTGTGTAGGTGATAGTTACAAATATTTTCTGTAGGTGTCAGTTTTGTGTTTTTATTAGTAGAGGCTTAAACCCTCGAATTTTTGTTTTCGAAAAAAATATAATTTATTCAAAACTAATCAAATAAATTAAATCTGATAAAAGATGGCATTAATAAAAAAAGGTATGAGTCGAAGTTTTATTATTTTATTTATGTTCACTTTTTATTTATATATTAGGGCCGATTGTATGAATGCGGATAGAAGATAAATCCTCGGATTAATCGTCGTTTGTATTGTATGAATCAGGATAGATTAAAAAATCTATCCAAGGATTGTTGATCTATCCTTTGATCTATCTTCTATTTTTCTTCTATAAAACAAAGGATAAAACTTTTTTCTTGACATGCGCATAGCAGAAAAGTTTTGCTTTGATTTGTGGTTATTTTTTAATTTAAAATTCTGCGTTTTAAAAATTTGTATTTTGATATGAATTAATAGTAAAATAAAAAATATTTTCAATATAATTTTAATATATTCAATTTCAATTCTGAAATAACGATTTTTAATTTATAGTAAAATTTATTTAATAGAAAAGTAAAAGAAAAAGTATTGCCACTTATAAAAAAATGCTATAAATTGCATTAAAAACAAAAATAAAAATTAATTCTATCCGTGTTCATACAATCGACGAAAAAGAGAATCCTCGGATGAAGATAGAATTTTATCCTCGGATTTTTTTCTATCCATCCTTGTTCATACAATCGGCCCTTAATAATATTTTTTAATACGAATTTGATATTTTTCCGCGGCACGGAATACTAGTTATGAAAAAATTGCTATAATTTATTCCTCAATTCCTATTTCACGATGTACTGGAATAGAGTTACTGGTGGCTCTAATTAGCTATAATAATTGTGGCTTCCGAAAACCAAAAATTCTTAACGTTTTTACTGAAAATGGAAATTTGGTTTTTAGGCCAATAGAATTACGGATTGTACGTGTTGTTGTCGGTAACAGGTCAGAAATTTTTTTAATCTATGGGGTAGAGTACTCACATAATGAACATGCCGAGTCCACTCACCCGGCACCTGGGGACTGGAGTTATGCAACAAAATGTGCTGGACATTTTTTTTGCTTCCTTGTAAGCGATATAACTCGTAAATGGAGCACTTTAGGATACTGGTGCCACGGAACTTTTTTGTTCCTTAAATGTTTTTCTATATTTTAATATAAAAAAAAACAAAAATAATTTGTTTTGTTGCAAATTTTTGCGAAAAATTGCGAAAAAATGCCTAAAAATCGATATTTTTCAATTGAGTTTAGTTATTTGCAAATAATTGTTTATAACATAATTGAACTCTTTATCTTGTAGCAGAAACCTCAACGAAAAAAGTAAGCTTCAGAACGTTTCATTCGGCCTGAAAGTTTTTGCACAATTCCATTTTGCACTTAATGCCCCTAAAAAAGTTGTTAACTTTGAGCAGGCCGCAAGGTCTGAGTTTTCATCCGATCGCAATCTGCTTGACGGAAATTGAAAGGGTGTAGTATCAGCTTTAAATAGCATTTGTGCTGCTCATACCCATATTCAATATTAACAACAATTGCAATGGTTCAAAAAAACTGCGAAAATTCCTTAGTTGTAAAATTAAATTTCTCAACGAATTTTCAACTTAACGAGATGCGTTGTTAAAATTTGCAAAGTGCTTAGAAAACCTCAGATTTTAGAAAATAGACGTCTCTAACATGATTTGGGACATGATTACACATAAGTAGTTCATTACTTTTTCATTAAATTTATTTGTCATTACAATAATACAATTATACATCGTATCGCTACGTACCTTTTACGTATACTATACAGTACGTTTTATTTTTTCATAGAGTACGTTACAAGCAGGAGTCAGAGTAACCAATCGCGTGTTGGGTAGGCACAGACCCAGCATCTTGTGAGCATAACAGTATCATTTTGGAGGGAAATTCTCGGTTCCTGTCGATATATGGCATACAAAATCAATGTCACAATCGTGGTTTCAAAAACAAACTGGGCCATAACTCGGTCCAAATCATGTTAGAGAGGTTTCTTTTTAAATCTTCAGTTTTCTTAGGAATTTGCAAATTTTAAAACCGCATCTCGTTAAGTGGAAAATTCGTTGAGAAATTTAATTTTGCAACTAAGGAATTTTCGCGGGTTTTTCAAACCACTGTAATTGTTGTTAATATTGAATATGGGTATGGGCAACACAAATGCTATTTAAAGCTGATACTACACCCTTTCAACTCCCGTCAAGCAGATTGCGATTGAATGAAAACTCCGACCTTGCAGCCTGGCCAAAGTTAACAACTTTTTTAGGCGCATTAAGTGCAAAATGGAATTGTGCAAAAACTATCAGGCTGAACGAAACATTCTGAAGCTTACTTTTTTTGTTGAGGTTTCAGCTACAAGATAAAGGGCTCAATAATGTTTTAAAAATTATTTGCAAACAACTAAATTCAATTGAAAAACATCGTTTTTTAGACATTTTTTCGCAAAAATTTGCAACAAAACAAATTAGTTTTGTTTTTTTTTTATTTTAAAATATATCCGAAAGTGCACCATTTACGAGTTATATCGCTTACAAGGAAGCAAAAAAATTTCCAGCACACTAAGTTGCATAACTCCAGTCCCCAGGTGCCGGGCGAGTGGACTCGGCATGTCCATTATGTGAGTACCCTACTCCAGAGATTAAAAAAATTGCTGACCTATTACCGACAACAACACGTAAGCCATCTATTTTTCCGTTATTCTATTGGCCTATTTATGTAACCGCAACGTAAATTCTTCTAAATCAAATTTGCAAAAATGTTTGAGTTATAGAAAATCGAACCCTAGAAGACCTCCATAATTCAGAGCAGCTAAAAGCAATGAGTGCTTCACTCTTGTACTTCCAATTTTTTTTGTAAATTCTTGACGTCTTCAAACAGGTGGCGTTATTTTGAATTTGTGTTGCAGTCAGACTTAGCCCGTTAACCCCGAAAGACTGCAGTTTCTCTGCGTTTAGTTCTGCTAATAAATTTGTTTGTGTAGGAAATATTGTAGACGAGGAAATAAAGCACTAAACCTAAGCAAATTGGCAGAGCAAGATGGATCGAGATGCGGTTTTTTGCATTCGATTCAGGAAGCCGTCAGGAAAGTTTGTGAACATAGCCACTTTTCGGCAAAAAACCTCTGGAGTACCTAGGGGCCAATGCGGGTTATAAACACCTCATCTCCTTGAACTTTCCATAAATTTCAAATTTCTCAATTGATCGAAGCTCGTTACTTGGGGTTTTTGGGGTCGCTGAACACGAATATGATGTCGGCGATGATCCTCGGAGTACCTAGGGCCCAGGGCGGGTATGTCTAACTCATCTCCTGGAACTTTACATTACCTCAGCTAGAAATTGATCGAAGCTCGTTATTGGGGGGGGGGGGGTTTGTGCCACTGAACACGAATATGATGTCTTCAATAACCTTCGGAGTACCTAGGGACCAGAGCGGGTTATATACACCTCATCTCCTGGAACTTTCCATAAATACAGGTCGAAATTGATCGAATCTCGTTACTCGGTCATTTTTGGGGTCGCTGAACACGAATGTGATGTCAGCGATAACCCTCGGAGTACCTATGGCCCAAGGCGGGTATGTCTAGCTCATCTTCTGGAACTTTCCAAAAATTTAGATCGAAATTGATCGAAGCTCGTTACTCGGGGGTTTTTGGGGCCGCTGAGCACGAATATGATGTCTGGATGACCTTCGGAGTACCTAGGGACCAGGGTGGGTAAAAAACACCTCATCTCCTGGAACTTTCCATAAATAAAGCTCGAAATTGATCGAGGCTCGTTACTCGGGGGTTTTTGGGGTCGCGCTGAAGACGAATATGATGTCGGCGATGACACTCGGAGTACCTAGGGTCCAAAGTGGGCATGTCTAACTCATCACCTCGATTTTTCCATTAAGAAATAAAATCATATAATAAAAAAATAAAATAATCGATTAAATAAAATAATTGAGTTTTAATTATGGAAATTTTCAGGATATGAGTTAAATATACCCGTCCTGCGACCCAGGGTCATCGCCGACACGATATTCGTGTTCAGCGACCCCAAAAACCGCCGATTAACGAGATTCGATCCATTTCGAGCTGTATTTATGGAAAGTTTCAGGAGATGAGGGGTATATAGCCCGCCCTGGCCCCTAGGTACTCCGAGGGTCATCGCAGACATCACATTCGTGTGCAGCGGCTCCAAACCCCTCCCCCCCCCCCCCCCCCCCCAGTAACGAGCGTCGATAAAGTTCGAGACGTATTTATGGAAAGTTCCAGGAGATGAGTTAGACATACCCGCCCTGGGCCCTAGGTACTCCTAGGGTCATTGCCGATATCATATTCGTGTTATGCGACCCCAAAAACCCCCGAGTAACGAGCTTCGATCAATTTCGAGTTGAACAAATGGAAAGTTCCAGGAGATGAGTTAGACATAACCGCCCTGGGCCCTAGGTACTTCGAGGATCATCGAAAACATCATATTTGTGTTCAGCGACCCCAAAACTCCCCGAGTAACGAGCTTCGATCAATTTGAGCTGTATTTATGGAAAGTTCCAGGAGATGAGGTGTATATAACTCGGCCTGGCCCCTAGGTACTCCGAAGGTCATTGCAGACATCATATTCGTGTTCAACGGCCCCAAAAACCCCAGTAACGAGCTTCGATCAATTTCTAGCTGAAGTAATGTAAAGTTCCAGGAGATGAGTAAGACATACCCGCTCTGAGCCCTAGGAACTCCGAAGGTCATAGCCGACATCATATTCGTGTTCAGCGACCCCAAAAAACCCCAAGTAACGAGCTTCGATCAATTTCGAGCTGAATTAATGGAAAGATCAAAAAGTTGAGGTGTTTATAACCTGTTATGGTCCCTAGGTACTCCAGAAGTTTTTTGCCGAAAAATGGCTATGTTCACAAACTTTCCTGACGGCTTCTTGAATCGAATGCAAAAAACCGCATCTCGATCCATCTTACTCTGCCAATTTGCTTAGGTTTGGCCTATTTTTGTGCTTTATTTCAGTTGACAAATAACTTGGACATTCAACAGGCGATGAATTCAAACTGTTAAGTTTGACCTCTTCTTCTTAGAAATCTCGGTCTGCCTGGTTTGACTGCTTCTTCCTTAGTTACAACCTCAGCTCAAGGAACTCAATTCATTTTGTGAGAGTTTCGCTTAAATTTTGAGGTTTTATTATCCGAACAAAACCGTTATAGAGCTAACTTGGTGTTTCCAAGTTGTTGATTCTTCTACCAACCTTTGATTTAAAATTTGTTTTTGTTTTAGCAGTTAATCATCTACCGTAGTCTTCACATCGCCTCGGAGTTCTTGTTTAATTGGTTCCTTTAAGAACTCATGTTTCTCGCGAAACTTCACTTCGATAGTTTGACCTTAATCATCGTTGACTTCTCTGTCGCTTCCGACTGCTTCTTGATCAAAGCAGTAAATTCGGCGGAACTAACATAGTAAACAGTTTTCCTTTGTTTTTCTCGCTAAGTAGTTGCCAGGAAATCCTACTTCTGATACCAATGCTTTTGATAACAAAGCACCCAAGAAATAAAATAAAAGTTTTATTAATGTTGTTGTGAGGCCTGTCTTAAAAAGTTTTTATGTGTTGTTGTAACACATATTGTGATTCCTACTACACAACACATTTTATTTCAAAAAAATTTAATAATCTCAAAAATATTCCAAAACCATTGTTTTCATTCATTAATGTAATTTGCATCTTGAATTCTAGGCTCACAATTCTCCTTTGGACAAAAAGCCTTTTGAACCTCAGAATCAAGTTAAGTCATCGCTCGAAATCGCCTTCTTATATACTATATTTTCTCTTCCTTCTTTTTCCTTTAACATTGCTATTTCATTTTACGGTTTTGAGCTTATGTCAATAGAGATCGTTATAAGACTTCGGTATAGTAGCAGCTGAATATTTGCATTATAGCAGAACTTATAACAAATAATTAGATAAACTCCTTTTGTTTATTAAATGATAACAAAAGTTGACCGCTACAAAACAGCTATGGTAAAAAGTGTTATTGAACTTAAATCTTAAGTGTCTCGAACTTAAAGTTTTGGTTTAATTGATCAATTTTACAAATTTTTATTTTTTAAAATTAAATTATTTGTCTCTTGTTGTTTATTGAAATTTGTTATTTAGTTATTTATCTATTTTTCTAATATAATGAATATTAGTGAAACTTATTTTATAAATCGTTTGGTAAATAAAATGAATCTATTAAATCAAATTCAAATATACAAATGTTTATTCAGATGAAGTAGTAACGAAAACTTTCTGCACAATGGTGACGGTGTTCGTTTTATTTCTCGTCGTTATATGTTTGATGCACAAATATTCTATATATCTATGTAAATCATCAAGCAACCAAATCAATCAATGATATTCCTGAGCTTCGGAATACAAGCAGTTATTGGCGTGTAAATGAATTCGATAGGGCCATGAAGGGTGTATTCCAAATTGATAAAGCTAATTTAATTTTATGGACACCACCAGTTGAACAATCTGTGTTGTTTAGTGTAAAGAATAACGTAAAAAACAAATAAAATGAAATGATATCTTATTACACGCCCATTTCAGCCGTAAGAACGTCAAAGGAACCAAATCAGGAGTTTGTTTTTAGGGTTTAATACACAACGTAAAAGTACCAAGCCAAAGAAATTATACATTTTGATAAGCAAATTGGATACTGCGAGAATAAAAACATAAAATTTTAAATAAACATACCAAGCTACAAAAATGTATGTACATTTATGAACAAAAACTTAAAAATAAAAAATATATAAATAAATAGTCCCGATGGTCGACACAATTAAGTTTATAAAGTATAAATTTATTTTTCATCGAATTCCAAATGTATAATGCATTATTTGAAAGTTAATCTGAAACGAGAGAAGTACAAAACAAACGCGAAAACTCTTTGAAGGCAGACAGTATCTTATTTTTTAAAGGCCTAGTTTTGGGCGTTTAATAACAGGAAATCCCTTACACTTCAAACAGTTTTCGCGCCTGTTTTGTACTTCTCTCGTTTCAGATTAACTTTCAAATAATGCATTGTACATTTGGAATTCGATGAAAAATAAATTTATACTTTGTAAACTTAATTGTGTCGACCATCGGGACTATTTATTTATATATTTTTTATTTTTAAGTTTTTGTTCATAAATGTACATGTATTTTTGTAGCTTGGTATGTTTATTTAAAATTTTAACTTAAATAGTTATATGAAATGTTTTTATTCTCGCAGTATCCAATTTGCTTATCAAAATGTATCATTTCTTTGGCTTGGTACTTTTACGTTGTGTATTAAACCTTGAAAACAAACTCCTGATTTGGTTCCTTTGACGTTCTTACCGCTGAAATGTGCGTGTGATAAGATATCATCTCATTTTATTTGTTTTTTTACGTTGTGTACCTAACCTCTCTAAAAAACTGCTGTATTTACATTTTTGATGTTTTTTCCCCAAAGATATCATTTCTTTTTGTTTGTTTTGTTTTTGTACATTGTGTATTAAACATCTTTAAAAAACTGCTGCATTTACATTTGTGATGTTTTTTTCTACTTATATAATTTCTTTTTGTTGGTCTATATAAAAAAATTGAACATCAATATCCAATTTTTAATCCATCACTAATCCATATTCAATTAATATCCAATCCATATCAAATCCATATCCAATCCATATTCAATTCATATCCAATCCATATCCAATCCATATCCAATTCATATCCAATCCATCCAATTTATATCCAATCCATATCTAATCCATATCCAATCCATATTCATTCCATATTCAATCCATATCCAATCCGTATCCAATCCATATCCAATCCATACTCAATTCATATCCAATCCATATCCAATCCATATCCAATCCATATCCAATCCATATCCAATCCATATCCAATCCATATCCAATCCATATCCAATCCATATCCAATCCATATCCAATCCATATCCAATCCATATCCAATCCATATCCAATCCATATCCAATCCATATCCAATCCATATCCAATCCATATCCAATCCATATCCAATCCATATCCAATCCATATCCAATCCATATCCAATCCATATCCAATCCATATCCAATCCATATCCAATCCATATCCAATCCATATTCAATCCATATCCAATCCATATCCAATCCATATCCAATCCATATCCAATCCATATCCAATCCATATCCAATCCATATCCAATCCATATCCAATCCATATCCAATCCATATCCAATCCATATTCAATCCATATCCAATCCATATCCAATCCATATCCAATCCATATCCAATCCATATCCAATCCATATCCAATCCATATCCAATCCATATCCAATCCATATCCAATCCATATCCAATCCATATCCAATCCATATCCAATCCATGTCCAATCCATATCCAATCCATATCCAATCCATATCCAATCCATATCCAATCCATATCCAATCCATATCTAACCCATATCCAATCCAATCCATATCCAATCCAAACAGTCATAATCAAAATCATATCAGCTAAGGGAAAGCAATCTTTCACAAGCTCAACCGAAGTGCCTGGTTTTAAAGCTAAACCAACCTTCATTCCAGTTTCTTTAACTTTCCTTGAAGCTTCTGCAACAATTATTTGAACCGGTTCAACATGAAAAGTATATTGATCAACACCAGCATCGGTCATTGGTTCTATCCGCTGATCTGGGTTCGATGCCATCATATGAGTTTCATAGAAAGCATCCTTTATTTTATTTCGTAAACATTTAACTATCGGATGTCCAAAAGTTAGGTTAGGAACAAAATGAACATCCACAACATCTAAATGGAAATAATTTGCACCATTCTTGAGGAGTTTTTCTGATTCTATATACAATTCTGATAAATCTGCGTTTAAAATTGAGGGTCCAATTTTTGCTTTCAAAGACATTTTTGGTTCGAACTGCAGCCAAATTCTGTAACTGTGAAGCGGTAAAGTGATGAAGTGAAGTTTTTTATCACTTCACCGCAAAAATATCTAAGTGAGTGAGGTTTTAAAATTCAATTCAATTCAATTAGTTTCTATTGAGTCTTATTATACAGTAAATTGTTATAATAATTTTTACAAATTACATTTCTATTTTTATTTTTTTTGACAACACACTGTCAAAAGCTACATTCTTAGTATAATTAATTATAAATTGGATTCGATATTCGGTGTTTGCGAAGTAAACATCAAATTATCAAGTTATAATCAAATTTTTCAATATTAAAATTAAATTTCTAACTGTGTTTTATTTTTTGTTTGGATTTGTTGTTAGTTATAAATTCAAATCAAATTAAAGTTAAACCTTGAAATATAAATTGATTGTTTTGTGATTATTGTGTGTGGATGCTCACAAATAAAAGAACTATAAGTCGCCAGATGCGTAGCCTCCCTAGGAGCTCGCTCATCAGCATTAAGCAGATGAGTCAAGGCATTAAAATGAGTGATATCCCAACAGTAAACAGGTATGCAGGTTTACCACCTAACGTTAATTTATCAAAATATGCCAAAAAACCGCAAACTAGTTCTCCGTCTGGTGAAAATGCTAGAAAACAGGTAGAAAAAATTCCTCCAATAATTACAAAATCTTCCTCAACGGAGATTCATAAAACTATGAAGGAACTAAATATTTCAAAATATAATATACAAATCATGGCATAAAAATACTTACATATAGCCTATCAGACTATAACAAAATTTTTACTAAATTAAAAGAACATGACAATGGTATGTTCTCATATACGCTTGAGGAAAACCGTTTTGTTAAATTTGTACTATGCGGGCTCCATGATATGGATACAAATGAAGTTAAGAAAAGCCTTGAGAATAGTGGCCTGAGTCCAGTTAATGTTTGGAAAACTATTCCTAAAAAATATCGTCGAAACAGTGAAGATGCCCTTTATTTTGTTGCTTTCAAAAAGGGATCAATGTCTCTGAACCAACTAAAAAATATTAGATTTGTTAATAACACAGTGTGCAGATGGGAGATTTGTCGATCCACCAGCAAAGGTCCTCTTCAATGTTATAAATGTAAAATGTATGGTCATGGAGCGAACGCATGCTACATGAAGCCAAAATGTAATTTCTGTGGTGGAGATGAACATATTGATGATATGGAGTGTCCTTTGCAAAACGATATTACTAAACATGTTTGCTGTAATTGTAGTGGAAATCATACATCTAACTCTATAATTTGTCCAGAAAGAGAAAAATACATTCAAATAAAAAATCATCTGAATCTAAAAAATAAGTTGAGTCGACCTTCAAATCAACCAACGTTTTCATTTCAACAACAGGATTTTCCTATTCTTCCTTCAATACCTCATCAAAACAACAATAAAAATTTTAATAATAATAATAATAATAATAATTTTGTTAACAAAAAAATGCAGTTCAGTACAGTGGTTCAAACAAATGCAATCAATCATGAAAATTCAATTAATATTAATTCAGATAGCACAAATGATTTGTTTGCACCACATGAGTTATTACAAATTCTCAAAGAACTTGTTTCAGGACTTCGGGGGTGCCATTCCAAAGAAGAACAATTTGATGTTATGGCTAATATTGCTATTAAATATGTCTGTTATCCATAATTCTTTAAAAATTTGTGTGTGGAACGCGTACGGTATAAAAAATAAAAAATTTGAGGTTATTCAGTTTTTAGATAATTTTAATATTGATATATTACTTATTAGTGAAACGCATTTAAAGCCTTCTATTTCATTTTCGATTCCTAATTTTCGATTTTATCGTAATGATAGAGAAAATATTCGCAGGGGTGGTGTTGGTATTCTTATAAAAGATTGCATTAAACATTCGCTTCTTCCTGACCTTAAATTAAATTGTATAGAATCCCTGGGTATTAATATAATAAGTAGTGATAATAATCAACTTAAAATATTTTCTGTATATTGTTCATATTCGAATTCTGAGCATCTCAGAAATGATTTTATAAAAATTTGTAGTGGTAATATTCCTTACCTAATTGGTGGTGATTTAAATTGTAAGCATCCTAACTGGTTTTGTCCTAGAACTAACCGCGGTGGTCGAACTTTATATGATTATTCTATTAACTCTGATTGTGTTGTTATCGCTCCACAAGATCCTACCCACTATAGTCCTGCTGGAGTCCCTAGTATTATTGATATATTTTTAACAAACAACCCTCAGTTGATATCCGAAGTTAACACCATTCAAGCACTCTGCTCCGATCATCTGCCAGTCCTCTGTTCAATAGTATTTAATAATCAAGTAGCTCATTGCCATCGTAAATACTTTAACTATAAAAATGCTAATTGGAGCATTTATCAGAATCATATTTCATCTGAAATTGAAAATTTCAATTTAAGTTCAATTCATACTATTTCAGATGTCAACGTTGCAGTCGATTTTTTGACAGCATCCATTTCTTCAGCTCGTGAGCTATCCGTACCGCTTGTGCCTGTTCTTCCAACTGATAAATTGTTATTATCTGATCAAGTGTTAAGTTTTATCAGACACCGAAATTCGCTTAGAAGATCTTACCTCAGAAGTCGCCTTGCTCACATTAAAACCTCAATAAACTTGCTAAATAGAATTATTAAATATCATATAAATATTCTTTATAATCAAAAATGGCAAACGAAGCTTGAATGCTTGGATAATGGTTCAAAAAACTTCTGGAAAACAACTAAACATTTTAAAAACCATCGCAAGTCCATTCCACCATTAGTTACTCCCAACACTGGAAATCGAATTTTCTTAAATACAGAAAAGGCACAAGTATTGGCTGATGTCTTCCTTGACGCTCATCAAATTCCAAACTCCAATATTGTAATTGAAGAACAAGTGAATGAATTTTGCACTAATTTCAATAATTTGGATAACAATGCTACAATTCCTGAAATTCACCCTTCTGAAATTTCTGATATTTTGAAATTCCTTCCAAGGCTCAAAGCTCCAGGTGTAGATAATATTCCATTTATTTTACTTAAAAATCTTCCTGAAAGTGGAATCCATTTTCTTAAGATAATATTCGAGTGCTGCTTGAACCTAGGTTATTTCCCAATTCAATGGAAAAAAGCAAAAATTACTCCTGTTTTAAAGCCTGGCAAAGACCCCACTCTTGCTACAAGCTACAGACCTATTAGTCTTCTTTGTACATTGGGAAAACTTTTTGAGCAGATTATCAAAAGAAGAATGGAAGACTTCATAACTGATAATCAAATAATTATAAACGAGCAATTTGGTTTTAGATCTGGGCACTCTACAATTCATCAAATCCATCGTGTAGTCAATCATATTAAATCTAATAGATCTTCGCTAAAATCTACTGGAATGATATTATTAGACCTTGAACGAGCCTTTGATAAAGTTTGGCAAGACGCAGTCTGCTATAAATTATTTATATATGGATTTCCAATATTTTTAATTAAAATCATAAAATCGTTCTTAACTGATAGAACATTTTTTGTCCAGATTTTTGATTCCATGTCTTCTATACTTAGTATTCCAGCTGGGGTTCCTCAAGGTGCCGTATTGAGTCCTTTGCTTTTTTGTTTATTCATCAATGATATTCCAAGAGATAGTGAATGTAAATTATCATTATTTACTGATGACACTGCAATATTTGTGTCAGATGAGCTGGCGGTATCTATTATCAATAAGCTTCAATTGTACCTCACTAAAATTCTCGAATTTTTTAAAAACTGGAAACTTAGTATTAACATATCAAAATGTGAAGCTATTTATTTTACTAGGTGCAGAGCATCCCGTAAACTTCCACAACAACCTTTTCTGATTCAAAATTCTTCTTTGGAATGGAAACCTTCAACTAAATATTTAGGAATTTATTTGGATAAATCATTAACATTTAAGACACACGTCACTCAAATACAACAAAAATGTAATGCACTGTTCAAAAGTCTATATCCTCTACTCAACAGAAATAGTAAACTAAATAGTCATAACAAGACACTAATTTACAAGTGTGTGATTCTTAATATCATACTTTATGGTGCGCCAATTTGGTGGGACATTGCTTTGTGTCATAAAAAGAAATTTCAAATAATTCAAAACAAATTTCTAAAAACTATACATAAACGCCCTAGACGTTATAGCACTTTAAGACTGCACAACGAATTAAATATAAAGCTTGTCAATGTAGTTGCTAGAGAAGCTAATGATAGATATATAAATAAATTAAATTATATTGAAAATGAGTTGATAAACGCAATTAGCTTTACTACCGCTTAATTTTTGCAACGTAGCTTTTAAGTTTAGATTTAAGTAGGTTAGGTAAATATAAGTTTTTTATTAGTTACTAAGCAGACTGAACTGCATTTGAATATATAAACATTCTTTTTTCATTTATTTTTCGCAACACTCATAATAATTAATTTCATCTGTTGTAAAGCTTACTATTAAAAGGTGATCTCAGTAAATTATTAAATGTATACAACTGTATTATAAAATTTAAAGTCAATAAAAAGGATTATTATTAATTATAAATTGTAATGTTCAATTTTTCAGGTTCTGATTTATATCAAAAAGTGATTATCAAAACTTAACGAAAAAGGCTTGCTCAAGGCCTTATTAAGAAAATTCTCTGTAGCATGTAAGTGCTTTACTTAAAAACTACAACCCAAACCTAAGAAAAAATATATATACATATTTACAACGGCTAAACAAAAATGTTTAAATGAAAAAAATTGAGCTAAGTTGGTGCCCTTCCCAATGTAATTGGACATTGCTCTAGAATTAACCTCTATGGTTATTGAGACTCTTTTTAAAATAAAACTTCATTCTACAATCATTATCATTAGTAAGTTGCAATAAGGCGCTCGATTCTGGGTTGGTTAAACTGATGGGAGACATGTAATACTGACTTCTTTCAAGTGGCGTGGATGCGTTATCATTATATATTTGTTTCATCAGTGTGTTAGGGTGAAATTGAAATTTCTTAAATCTAGGGATAACCATGTCAAGTGCATATTGTGTTAGTGGAGAGATTCCAGATTGCTTATAAATTATCATATTATGAATGAATTTCTTGTTGGATCTTCTGTATTTTGAAATGCATTGTCTCAAAATTCTCCTTTAAAAAATGTGAAAATCTTCCGCCACCGTCGGGCTAATGGTGAACCAAATCGGGAAGGAATAAGTCAAAATAGGTCTAATCAGGGTTTTATAAATTAACAATTTTGTTCCAATTTCGACAGATCTTGAAGAGAGAAGAGGTTTTAGGATCGCCGCCGCCCCCTTTGCTTTTTTGAGACTTGCTCTTGCGTGAATGTTAAAGCAATTTTTATTTTGCATAGTGACTCCTAAGTGTTTCAAAGTATTTGAGGCTTTTATAATACTATTACCTATAGTTAACGAAAGGTTTTTGCTTTCTCTAACCGCGAGATGATGACCCTTTCCACTCGCATTCCTGAAGCAAATAAGTTTACATTTAGCATCGTTGACTTTAATGCCCCAATTTTTGTAAAATTGGATAATTAGATTGAGGTGATCTTTGATTTTTTTAAGGGCTAGGTGTGGGTGTTCATCTTGCGCAAAGATTATTGTGTCGTCAGCATATAATAGAGTTTTGGAGCCGTTATCTGTGACAGTCGGGATGTCATGAATCGAGATGTTGAATAACCAGAGACCCAAGATTGAACCCTGTGGAACTTCTGAATTAACTTCAATAAGATTAGAGCGAAAACGGTCTATTTCAACGAACAATTTCCTGTTAGATAAAAAACTCCTTAATAATTTTAATAAAAATTGAGGTGTGTTGGCTCTGTGAAGTTTGAAGATTTGACCCTTTCTCCACGTATGATCAAACGCTTTTTCAAGGATGTGACTGTGCACTCTTTATTGTTTAATCCTTTAACAATATTATCGTGGAAGTATAGCAAAGCATGTTCAGTGGAGTGGTATTTACGAAAACCAAACTGTTCATTGGGGATGATATTATTATCTTCATCGAAGAATTCCGAAAGTTTTTGTAAGATTACACGTTCAAGCAATTTTCCAAAATTTGGTAACAAGGAGATTGGCCTAAAGTCCTTTACATGTGATGAGGTATTTGACTTTGGGATAGGAATTAATTTGGCCGTCTTCCAGATGGATGGGAAGTATCCGTTGTTAATACAGTTATTTATGATTATCGTGATTGGATCCAGGATGTGAATTATCGATTTTTTAATAATAAAGTTTGAGATATTATCGGGGCCCGCCGACTTCTTACTGTTAAGGGATATCATGATGGCTTTAATATTGGCACTATTGCTTGAGATCTTGTTCCATTGGATCTAAGGCTGAGTTAAGTGGGGTGAAATTAATCAACCTTTCAGTCCTTCTATCTGAGAGATTTTCCCAAATCTCGTTTGCTTCAGTAATGATTTATTGGCTGGTGTCTGGAGTTTTTTCCACATAAAGGTCACTATAGAAATTGGAGAATGCCTGCAATTTATCTTCTACCTCAGTAAATGACAGAGTTCCATCCGTGATTGAATCCCTTACTAGATTCCTTCTGATATCCTTTCTTCCTGTTATTCTATCTATTTCTTTGAAAACAGTTGACGAGGGTTTAATCAAACTGAGTCTTGCGCGAAAGTTTTCGTTCAATTCTTTAGATATTTTATTTCTGAGCAAAGTATTCAGGCACTCAATTCTGGATTGTAATTCTTTATACTCATAGCTGGTTCTATTCAGATGTTTATGAAAAATTCTTTTCAGCTTGTTTACCCAAATTTTTCGGAGTTTAATCATTTTTTTAACCACTTCAGAAAGGTTATTATATTTTATATCTTTGGCCAGTAAGGTCTTAGAGTGTTCCGAGACAACTTTACAAAGTGAATCATTTAGTACTTCAATAGATTTATGAGTTTCCTCATTACTAAGGCTTGCATTAGGTGAGATATTACTTTCAATAACTAATTTGTTTAAGTCGGAATTAAAGAGCTTCCAATCTGTGTCTTTGAACGAGATAAAAGATTTGGGCTCAATCTGAAGTGGATCAAAGGAGTGCAATGATAATTCCAGTTGAATTGCGAAATGGTCCGATTGACCCACAATCGTTTTGCAAGAATAGCTTATTTGACCGCTAGTTTTGTTTAGCAGGAACGAAGAGACAATAAAAAAAATCAATAAAAGAAGACGATCTTGGGAAAGTCGGGTCCGGTGGGTTAACGATCTCTAGATCGGACCAGTCCGGGTCCTCAAGGAGAGTTGCAAGATGGATTCCATTTGTGTTCTTAGTGCTGTCCCCCCAATTGGTGTGACGTGCATTAAAATCACCCCCGATGATGGTTTGATCTCTAGCTTGAATAATTCTAGAAAGTTTTTTTAATTCAGAATGAAGTTCATGACCCAAGTTACAGGGAATGTAAATAGAACCTAATAGAAGAGAGCAATTCCTACCTAGTTCATTAATATATCTTGTCTCAATAAGGGTAGTTGAGATCAGGTTACTTTCAAACGAGATAACTTTAAACTTGATTTCATTTTTCAAGAAAATTGCAGTACCATTGCAATTATCATTTCTGATAATATTATAGTTTTCTGTAAAAAATTTGTGTTTTTCATGAAAATGTGTTTCGGAAATTAAAGCTACCATTGGACTGAAGGTCTTAAGAAAATCTTGAAATTGGATCCTTTTATGGTGTGAAATCAAAGAATTCACATTCTGGGCAATAATTAGTTTGTTAAGGTTAAGAGCAACCATAAATTTAAAATTGGGTTAATGTAGTCACAAATTGAATGTATGCTGCAGCCTTGTGAGCATCGTTTTTGATTAGTTTATATTGAGGCCAAAATTCTCCAATTTTTTCAATGAGGCTACCCAAAGGCATATTAAATAGTCTATTAGATTCCATAAAAAATTGTGTAAATTGATTTTCCTTAATAGGGTTAGAACTAGGCTTGTTAGAGGAAAGTACCTCTGCAAATGATTTACCAGGTAAAGTAAAGTTATGAATGGCATGTTCTACGTTCTCCTTCCTCAGGTTAATGGAATTTTTTAATTTCAATAAATTGTTAGCTCTAGTTTGTTTAAACTTTAGGTATGCTTCACAACCTCTATAGCTCGCTGGGTGCCCAGCTATACCACAATTGACGCAGATCGCCGAGCAAGAATTCTCAACACTTCTTTCCCTTGAACACCTCCCTTTTTCATGGTCCTCACCACACTTTACACACCTTTTGGTAAACGCACAGTTTTGACTGACATGGCCAAACCTTTGCGAAAACATTGAATGATTTCAGATTTTTTAATTTTTTCCCAAGAAACCCTTTGGTGTAACAAATATTTAATTTTTAAAAGATCAGAGAGTTTTTGGCCTGTTTCGAAATGGATCGTGAAGATGTTCAATTGAATATTAGAATTTTTTGACCATTGGGTCGAGAAAGGTTGGATTTTTAAAATATTTATTTGAGGAAACAAATTCAAAAGTTCAGCTTTAATCTCCCCCTCAGTATAACCACCACTAATACCTTTGAGAAGAAGGATTTCTTTCTTTAATTCTTTGGGGGTGAATGTGAAAGCTTCAGCCTTTCTATTTTTTAAATAGTTAATAATATTCGAGTGTGTAACAACATCGTCAAGGAAGACCTTGAGTTTTCCAATGCCAGTATTATGGATTTTAAATTTCGTTGATTCAGAAAATTTTTTGATTAATAGAATAAACGTTTTTGCACTCAAGCCATTTACATAAATGGGAGTTCACCAACTTATTTTTTGATTCAATGTATTCATGTTTGAATCATTAAGAGAATTCACCTTAGGTTTGTTATTAATATTTACATTATTTACATTATTAATATTGTTATTGTTAATATTATTTGGATTAGCATTATTTAATTTAGTAATTGAATTAGAAATATTTACTTTAATGTTAGAGTTTACAGAACTTACATTCTCATCTTGAGTTTCCATATGATTCAGGTTTTCATCTTCCTGTTCAAGATTGATAAACTGATTTGATGATGTAAAATCCGGAGATTCACTGTCTTGTAGGAGCCTTCTTTTCCGTCCATTTTTCACAACTTTAAACTGATTAAATTCAGCATCAAGATGCCTTTCCCAAACATAATTTTCATGGTTGACTGCATTATTAACATCATTATCAGCGTCATTTAATTCATCACCATGTAGATTCAATTGTCTCGTGAAAGAGCTGGAACATTCACCATTAGCATTGGTTGCTGCGTCATCGATTGTGTTAATCACGTGAACATTATGCATGTTCAATTGTTTGATGGAAGAATTGGAACATTCTTCATTCAAAGATTTTGTTTTTGTTTTATGCACACTCACATTATGCATGTTCAATTGTTTAATGGAAGAATTAGAACATTCTTCATTAAGAGATTTTGTTTTGTCGCCATTTTGGTATTGCGCGTTGTTTGGATTAATGAACATTTCAATTTCTTGTGTTGAAATTCGAAACGTTATCATAAATGGTTTGATATTCTCCCGGTGTTATCATTTGAGAAGGAAACCTTTCATTTTTATTTACATTTTGGTTAAAATTACAAGTCATTGTTCTATCGTAATTTTCACCGCCGGCATTTTGCCAGACGGCTTCACTTTTTCACTCACTATGAAATTAATATAATCACCAGTTCACAAAAATAAACTAAAATCAATGTAGTGAAACTTGCTTAATAGTTATTTATAATTTTCACTATTTTCTTTTGATTAATATTTAACTTATTTAATTTCTTTTTCACTAAGAAAATTTTTACGCGTCCATCTAATTGAACCAACCGACCACCATAACTAATATTAATCGTGATTGATCTTCTGTCAAATCGTTTTTTTGTTTGTTTGTTTTCCTTTATTTCTCTGAGAGAGAAACCGGTTTGTCTTCCCAAAGACGTGCGTAAATTTTTCATTTGATTCAAAATTGTACAATTATTGCGAGTTTCTTTTAAATCTATAAGAAAAAAACCTACCACAAAAAAATAATAGTTTCTCCCTCACTGCTACTATATAAAAAGAAATAAGAAAAATGACAGATTAGGATTTAATTCTAACCAAACATATAAATTTTAATCTTTTATCTATTAAAAATAAACTACACAATAATGAAAAGTTGGTCGCCAGCTAGTTTTCATAATATACTTTCAGGATGTATACATAACTTAAATATTTGAACATTGGCATTATAAAACAATAAAATATTCACTATTATAAAATCAGTGGAAATAACACAATAAATGTAAAATACTCTCGTAATTATTTTCATTCATTTTATAAAAATTAGCACAACTAAAAATAATAGATTGTACTTTTTGTTTCGTTTTAAATTATTTAATTGTTTTTAATTTATAATTTAATACAATAGTTGGTTGGCGAAATGAGAAATTAAATATGACATATTAGCAAACACGATTTCTTATGTCTCTCTTCATACAATTTTAAAGTTATGTTCTCTCTATATTTATATATACTCTAAGAATTGAACGAATCGCCATCTTTTTCGAAGTTTTAAAATTATAAAGTTAACACTGACTTTTTCTTTGGCAATAAAATGAAACTGTTTCTTTTGTTGTTATTGACATTGTGTCAAAAAACACAATAACGTCAATGTGATTTGATTTTTTAAAATTGCATTTCTAAATTAAATACAGATTTATTTTTCAATTTTATTATTTTAAATATTTATATATATTAAAATTTGTAAACGTTTTACGTTTAAATTGTGTTAAAAGTTATTTAATAAACATTTAATTCTAATACTGTTGACGTTTGACAGTGCGACGCTTGCTATTAAATTTTTTAACATTCAAATCGCATATAGAATCGCATAAATGGTAAAATGATAAAAAATTATTGATTAAATCGAAATGAAGAAAGTTTTAACACTTCACCACTTCACAGTTACAGAATTTGGCTGCTGATAGATTTGTTTAATGTTTTGACTATTTTCAATTTTGACATTAGTGTTTTAGTGACATTAGGATTTCAGGGTTGAATTTATTGCAAGATGTATTTTCTACAAACTGATAGGCGCGCCTCCTGTATAAATTCCAAAATTTTTGAGATAAAATTAGATTTTTATATTTAAGAAAATATATTTTATATTATATTGTCTGTTTTCCGTTCCTTTTTCAGCTTTTAAGTTTTAAAACATGTTAGAATATAAAATGTAAGGAATATTTATGTAGTTTGAGCCATAGAATTGCTAAAATAATGATACAATAATCAAATAATGTTTTTCAAAATTTGATTTTCTCATGGTTAGCTGTAAGATAAGTGCTAGTCCTAAATTTTGCTATGAGCTGTTTTTGGAGTAATTTTTTGGTATATTAAAAAACTCGCAAATTTCTACCGAAATTTATAATAGGTGCAATTCAATTGGATAGTTCTGGAAAAATTAGTTGTGAATGTTTATGACAGTGTGGCTGCGATGATTTAGTATATATTTTTTAAAATTAATAACTTTAATTTTTCTTTAACCGAATTTTGTTATTATTTCTTTCTGTTATTGTAAAATTATATTGAGTATAGTATTAATTTTTTAAACAATATATTGAGGGATCTCTCCAATCAAGATTCGCTGATTTCAGAACTGGTATTTCGTTTTTTTATTTATTGTTAAATAAGTTCAATAGAATAAAAAAATCGACATAAATAAAGGAATCGCAAGTTTTCCAAATAAAATGAAAATATCCACTGAATACGCTGCCACTCATATACCCGTTATTCGATGCAGCTCAAACTTCAAATATGTCATTCGTCAAGATATGAGGCAACACATTTCTCTGTTCTTTGTAAGTTTTAAATTAATTTTTTTTTCGAATAGCAGAAACGATTGAAAGTAAAACGTTGAGCTTTGTAGTCGTTTCTAATCTGAAATAAATATCAGTGTATGAAGAAGGTGTCGTTTCCAGATTGATACACCGGTCAATCTTAACAATCGCATATAATTCGTTCCTTTAAAGCCATAATTATAAACCTCTAAGGTTAAAAAACTCGTATGTTCAATAAGTAAACAAACATAATCACAAAATATTTATCATAGTTGCACATATGTAATTTTATGTTCTATGCTCACATGTTCACAGCATAAACAATTTCCTATATCGAATTAAATAATCATGTTTTTTCTTTGTGCCTCTTTACGATTTATATTGTTCATTATCTTTGTCACTTTGTTTCTATGTTTATTGCTGAAATAGTTATAAGTTCATAGGTCGAGTGTCGACGTTTTTATTCTGTTTTAGTTTACTTGTTTTAGTTTTGCCTTAAAAAAGCTTGATTCTATTTCTGTTTTGTTTGTTGATTACATCTTTGATATCATTACGTCTTGAGATAGTTGAGAATAAATTAAACACATTTTAAATATTATCATGCTTTTGTTGTGTTGTTTTGGCTACTTCTTTAGGAAAGAATTTTTATTTCACAAAACAACGTGGAAATCAAATAAAAAAACATTGAAAAATCAAATTGATCTAAAGTAACATTTCTAGGTGAAACATAGGTGCCATTATTTTGTGTGGCAATTTCGTCTATCTGTTTGCAACGACCGCCATGCACCAAAAATCGGTCTCTTCGAGGAGTCTGATAGTTCTGTCCAACTATTATAACTGATATTTTAGTTCACTACCTAATTCTGAACTGAAGCCATACTCGCTGGCCTGAAGCCGTTCATATCTTTTATATCACAGCTGAAACGCTTGCAACTTCCAATTCAAATCCAACCTTTTCAGTGAGTTGTCTAAACCTATCGGTTTCGAAGGTAAACGAACTACAACTTACAATCCTAAATGTAACGTACTATAATGTGACCGGACGGACTGGACGCATCTTCTACCTTCCGTCAATATTACTCAGTTTACGACGAACCACTTTTAGGTGAAGATTTCCAATCATCATCATCTGAGCTAGTCTACGGTACTAACATACATCTTCCTTGAGAACTCTTTGGAAAAAATTCCACCTCCACTCCTCAATCCGATTTCGTTTCACAACTGAAAAAAAAATTTTAACCACCTTCGGCCCTCTATGGCTTCAAGACACGGTTCTCCTAAAATTTTCATTTTCAGCTCTCGAGTCTTGTTCGTATGTTTTCTTACGTACGTAGTTAGTACATAAATCACTCCAAGTAGCATACGAAGGTCCCTTTCCAGTCATTAGCTGCGATAGCAAAAATTAACCGTAAGAGTCAACTTACAAATTTCCATCGACAGATTGAAACCTTTCATCAAGAAAGTATCTAAAGAGGGCTGAACTCAATATTTTCCAACTTCGAGTACTAATCTCAGTCACGCAGATATCGCAAACATCGTTTTCTAGGGATAATGTCTATTCTACTCTTTTGGACATATCCTATTTTTCCCTCTATAAAAACGAAACAACGCGACGCTAAAGCTATTGTATCAGATAAAATGGTTACATTTCTCTGTCACACTAAAACCTCTCCTTCTTTCTTATTTTTACATTGTCTCATCTTCGACGGCACTAAAGGGGGAGCGTTGTGGTGAACATTGGCATTAATAAATATTCACTATGTTGGTAACGCCTAGACGTCAATTTTAACATTGCAAAAAACAAAAAAAAATTGTTTACCGTTACAGGTTATAAATATATATTTAATTTTCAATATATTATTTTAAATTTCGATTCTTAGAAATCTGAGATTTGGAACAGTAGCACATTCCTGTAGCTATCATTGAACTAAAAATCTATTTGCCTATGTAAATAAAATAATAAATTTATAACCCTTTTTATCATATTCAAAGTAATAAAACCATTAATAAATTAACACCCAAGTAATAAACAAAATTAATAAACCTGACACGCCAAAAACAAAACAAAAATAATATTGGATACATAAAATCATTTAAAAAATTTAATTACATTATTTTTTTTTATTTTATATAAAAATTAATTTATGACTTTCATTTTATTTACATTAAATCAAAAATAAATAAATATAATTTTTCAGATTTTATTTTTACTTAATTAATTTGATTTATTGGTTAACATATCACTGAAAAACATAATAAAAAAATAACTATATTATGTTGTGTTGGTTGATTCTTTTTTCAGGTTGTTATCTTTCAAGAAATTCTTTTAATTGAGATCTTATCCTAATTGTTTTATCGAAGAACAAAAGTATCTTCGTATATATGTACAAATGTGTTGCATTAAGTGCTATTATTCATACGAGACTTAATTGTTGAATTTAAAGAAACAAATGAAAAAACTTTAATGTTTTCATTTAATTAATTACATTAATTTTAATTACTTACAGGATGTGTTATTCTGAAAAAAAAATGAATAAAATTGTCTTGATGATGCCCGTAAATGATTTCCTCGATATGCATCTTACATAAAATTTATAGCCATGATATATAAACTTATATATAATTTATATAGTCTATCGAGAATTAAAGGTAAGTAAAATTACCTGTAATTAATTTAAAATTTTGTAGTAATTTTTCATTGAACTTAAATCGTTAAATAATTAATTTTTAATTTCAATTCATATGATAAAAGTTGGTACTGGCGCCATGTAAAGTTTCTGCTTCCTAGCGATATGTTGCATTCTTCAGATTACTCAAAATATTTGAAATGAAAGAACTAAAGTAGATTTAAAAAATTCGACTATATGGGGCCTTCTTTTAAAAATCGAACAGATTTGGACAAAATCTGACCAACACATTTTTGATTTAACTAAAATTTTTTTTATGGGTTTTATTTCGAAAAAAAAAAGATATATGTACGTGTTCGCGGATTTTGTTTTCTTTTTTTTTTTGAAAATATAGCGGTTCTAAATTTCGAGAATTTCGTGATTATTGGCTTGAAGAGTTATTTTCAAAAATGCGTAACTCAAAAAGTATTTTTAATTAATGGAGAAATGAGTTTTACCGTTACAAATAAATTAAATTTTCCAGCACGGAACGACAAAATTTATGATTTTTTTATCGTCTCGCGCTCGATATATTAATTTATTTCTAACAGTAAAAATCATTTCTCCATTAACTAAAAACATGTTTTTTTATAGAAAATTGAACGTAAAATACGATGGTCATACTAAAAACTCATTTCGTGGGTAGAGCAATGACTAAAGAACGATTTGAACATTTTATTTGTTTATAACAATAGGAATTTGTTAATAATTTTTATTGATTTTTTTCTTAAAACTAGCGTCTTTTATCTTTAAAATAAAACAAAACAGAAGTTTTGATTTTTAATAGAATCGAAGTTATGAATTTTTGAAAATAACTCGTCAAGCCAAAAATCACGAAATTCTCAAAATTTAATTTAGTTTTAACAGTTTTCGCACACCTTCAAGGATGTTAATTCTAAAATTACAAAATTCCAACAACACTGATCCAGTTAATAAATTGTTAAGAGTCATTTTTTTTAAATTTCGACACTTTGTGTAAGGGAGTGATAGTTAAAGCCTTTGATTTTCCTAAAATTTTCAGGATATATTAGCAGTACTGTGATAAGAAAAATTGCAGTTTACTACCAAATTTACCACCAATCTGGCGCGTTTGACCTTGAATAAAGGTCAAAGCTTAAGATCACGGGTAAATCGTATAAATTATATGATCATTTTACTTCATAAAACCAAGAGTGACCCATGACATTTTTTAATATGGATTCTACTTAATAAGTTGATACTATGTAGATCTAAGCATAAATAATTTGGTGCCTCACTCATGGCTTTGAGGGCCAAGGTCGTTCGAAAATGTTGCTCTCGTTGCTTTTTTAACTTCCCGATATGGGAAGTTATTGTTTTTGGGTCGATTTTCGAAATTGGAATTTTTTTGATATCTTTACGTTTCTTGACCTCCTGAAGCTGTTTGGACTATTTTTAGCTGGCAGTCTGTATGTGTGTGTGTGTGTATGTATGTGTATATCGCTGTGTGGAAAATTTTTGCCCAACGCTTTCTCAACAACGGATGGGTCGATTTTAACGAAAATGGTCGCAATCGATGTATCTTGTCGTAACTTAGAGCACAGTCCGTTTTTAGCGAAATTAAATCATTTGTTTTTAAGTGGTTTCCACAAAACTGAAAATCATCTTTTGCATATATCATGAGATTAATAAATAATGCTATCAAGGTCATAAAGCTTCCATATTGTTTGTCATCATGTCACACATTTGTTATGACATTTGTATAAACAATTGCTATCTTAGTTTTTGAGATTTTTAGCAAAAAACTACGTGTTATTTTCTTTATGCAAACGAATGATATCTGGATGAAACTTTGGTATGTAAATGAGCTGCAACCGCATCCGGGTTTACTTGAACATCAAAAACCTGAGTTATTTTCTAAATTTGACAAAAAGGTCAGAGGTTCGAGAGTAGATCGCCTGGTCAACTGTTTATTAACTTCCCGATATGAGAAGTTATTGCTTTTGAGTCGATTTTTGAAATCTGTTTAGGCTATTTTTAGCTGGCAGTATGTATGTGTGTGTAGGTATGTGCGTGTGTATCATCGTATGTGGATAAACATTTGTCCAACGCTCTCTCAACAATGGATGATACGATTTCAACTTCAATGGTTACAATCGATATATCTTGGCACAACCTACAGCCCAGTCCTTTTCTAATGAAATCAGCTCATTTATTTTTTAGGGGTTTCCAAAAAACTGAATATTATCTCTTGCAAGTATTACTAGAATAAATAATGCTATCAAGATCATTTACCTCCCATTTTGTTTGTCATCATGTCAGCCATTTATAATGACATTTATATAAACAATTGCTATCTTACTTTTTGAGTTTTTAAGAAAATTTGAAAAATAGGCGTTATTTTCATTACGAAACGCATGAGAACTTGATGGAACTTTTGAATTAAAATGTGCCGCAAACGCATCCGGTTTTATTTGAATATGGAAAATGTGCTATTTTGAATCAGCTATTTTCAAAATTTGGCAAAGGAGTCGGGGAGGATATCTGTGGTTCGTTGAACAACTGTTTTTTTTAGACTTCTAAGTCTTGACATTTAATTTTGTTGAAACTTAGTGCATAAGGTTTTTGTAATGTTTATAGTAGTTTTGCAATTTGTTCGAAATTTCTTCTCTCAACCCCCTCTAAGGAACATCTGAAATAATGAGCTAGCCGCTATAGTTTTCGTTCAATCTTTACAACATTGCCTATAACCGTGAATTTTTTCAATTTTTCGCTTCTATTATGTTCGAAGATAAAGAGTGGGAGAGAAACAAATTTTCACATTTTTATAAATAAGTCAGAAACCGTGTTTTCGAAAAATACAAAAAAATTATTTTGAACTACAAAAAAAATCACCTTCCATATGACCCCACTTGTCCAAGTTAAAAATATTTTTTTTTTCAAAATTTCTACTCGCAACCCCCTCCAAAGAACAATTGAAATTATAACGACCAAAAAAAATTTTTCATTTTTTATTTGCCAAGTTCCCACAACCGTGAATTTTTTTAAATTTTTTCTTTTGTAATGTTCGAAGATAAGTGGGGGGGGGGGAACAAAACTAAAATTACACTTTTTCTAAAATAAGTCCATTACTGTGCTTTCGAAAATTAGAAAAAAAACTGTTTTAGACTAGAAAAAAAAATTACCTTCATATGAACCCCCCCACTTGACATGACCAAAAATATTTTCTTTTCGTAATTTTTACTCTCAACCCCCTCCAATGAACATTTGGAATTATAACAACCAAAACAAAAGAACGGATTTTTATATACGGATACAAATCCCAATCCCTTGAATTTTTTCAATTTTTTGCTTTTGTAATGTTCGAAGTTAAGGTGGGGGACAAAAAAATAAACACAGCTTTTTGGAAATAACTTAAAAACTAAGCAGTCGATAATTCCTTGAAATGTCTTTTTGAAATATTTGGATTTTTTTTAAACCAAACTCGATTCCTTAAAACAAGCTTTTGTTTTACTATCTCCTTATCAATGTCCATAAAATATTCATAATTTTCTTGTTGTCAGTAGGCGTACATTGTATAACTATAAAAAATTTCAAGTTGATAGCACCTATAGTTTTTGAGAAAATCGATTATGTAGAAATTCGGACGGACACCGAAGTCTCACCAATAGGGTACCGTTTTTACTTTTTCAAAGTACGGAACCCTAAAAATGGTGATATTGTTTGAGAAAAATCGAAAAAATTTTAGCAACGTTGACAAAGTAGACTTTAAGTAGACTCCACCGCTAGTTTTTTTTAAATATATGGTGCAATGAAAATCTTCTTTCCAGTGTAACCAAAAGATGAAAAAATGACGATTAATTGCAAGTCTTTGAATGAGAATTTCAATTTATTAAAGTTTTAAGAAAATATCTTTATGTTACCTATTTAACTTAACGGGAAGTTCTTGGCGTGGCTGCTATGGTCACACCCTACCCTACTAGTTTGCTTTGTTATGTGGCTAAATATCTGCTAAACCCATAGGTGAACCACAGCAATAGCTATTGGATTAATTACACAACAAATGAAAGTACTTAGAAAAATTTAAAACAGCATGGGTTACTCTTGACCTTAATAGTTAAACGTTTATTGAGGTATTGAAGTTTTGTAATTATTTATTAAATCAATCATGGTCCAAATTCAAAATTTATTTACGACTATTAAAAAATCAAAAATAAACTGAGAAAAGTTAAAATGTACATAATTGGACGATAAAAAACGCTTGTATTATAAAACGAATACTTGGTCCATAGAACTTAAGCCTGAACCCTAAACTACACTATATGGAGTATAATTAGAAATATGTCTCAAACTATGTGACTGGTAGCTTCTAGAGTTATTGACCTTGAACTTTGACCTTTTTTGAAAAATTACCAGCTTTGAGACTGTTTAACTATTAAAACCACGAGAAACCCATGACCTCTATTCAAGGTCAAACGTGCCAGATTTAAGAGGTGGTTAACTGCACTTTTTTTTATCACAATACTATTAATATATCCTGAAAATTTTAGGAAAATCAAAGGCATGAAATATCAAAGTGTCAGTCTTAAAAAAAATGACTCTTTTAACTAGCAGGTACTTTCAGTAAATTGTTATTTTAGACATCTGGCCAGAAGAAAGTATTTTATTTTTATAAGGACACATTAGATAAATATCCTAGGCAACATTGAGTAGGGCAAAACTTTAAAACCTAAAATAATTATTAGGGATTTTTGAGATCAGTTAAACTCAAGTAAGTAAAGAAGTAATTGGAATCTAAAATTATTATTTTAAATTTTTCCTAAAAGTTATAGTAAGGTAAGTGTACCATATTACGTGCTATTAAGGATTGTCTCATTTTAGGATGAATTTAAAATTTTTGAGGCAACAGAAATAACATATAAAGTGGTTTATTATAATTATATAGCTGTTTTGTTTACCATTTTGTACATCAAAAAGTTTTAAAATTTGGTGCAATGGTATCTATAAATACTTCAAATGACCTCTGCATTGTCTCTAATTCCGTGCTAAAGAATTGACGATGTAACTAATTCCGTGCTAGTGCGTCCCTAATTGCGTGACATTTAAAGAAATAACAATTTTGTACTTTAAAGCGTTGGACAGAGAAGAATTTTGTTTTTAAAACAAATGCTTTATTTTTTATAACACTTATCTACGTTTATATTATTTATTTTGTCATTCTGAAAACACATAAATTGTAGTTTTATTTAATAAGGTCATAAGCTTACCATGTTTTTTAAATAAGCATAAATAATATGTCTATCTGGCTGGTCGGATGTTTGGCCAGTGAACATTAGTGCGCTGGTAATGTCAACAGTGTCACTAATAGACATATCTGCTTATAAATCGTTTAGTTTAAGGAACAATGAGTTGAATATAAAACTATAAACTTAAACTTTCACGTTAAGTAAATGGCATTATTATTCTACTTTGTGTTTAACAAATTTGGTGTCACTACGAACCAAAGCTTCTGCTATGGTAATGCATTTTGGTTCAGAAATACGGTCGAAGCTATGCATGCATTTACTACGAATTGGATCATTGGATTGTGGAAGCAGCAAAAACAGCATTAGTCTGAATGCAGTTGAGCTCACAGTTATGGTTTTATATTATTACAATAAATACTAAATATATTTCACAAGATGCCAAAAATTTTATTGTTATATTGTGATATATCATATTCTTTATGTCCTGGCATACACATTTTATGTATGTTTTTATATTACATATACATATTAGATGGCAAATCGAATAAAGACGACAGTAAAATGAAAAATTTGAGCCTGACTTTTTTCGATTTTCTTGAAACTTTGGTAATCGATAGTGTAATAAACAAAATTAGTACGTGTTTTTAATTTTGTTTATTTTTTCCTAGTTTTGATACAGGATGGCAGAAATTTAGAGGCAAGCAAAGTTTAAAATTGAATTGTTCTCAAACGGGTTACCCGATCTTATTAATTTTTTTTTTGAAAGGGAGTATAGGTCAGGCTTTATAAAAATACTGCATTAATGAAAAAAAATTATATTTTTATATGAGGCTTTTTAATTTTAATTTTGCCAACAGAGCGATTTCAAAAAGTACATTTTTTTCATTTATTTCTTAATATTTTAAAGATTTATTCTTTAACAAAAACATACTAAGGCATTATAGTCTCTAGATTCACGCCGATTTCATGTGATGATTACCACATATTTTATACTTTGTGAGGCGCCTTTCCTTGCCGAGGCCGAAATCTTTTGTTCTGCCATTTTTCTCGATTCGGCCGCTTTTTCGTTCGGCAGACTCCGAAAAATACCGATTGCCCGGGTTCTTGTAAATTTTATTTTTTAAAGCCATGGGGGTTGGAAGGAGGGTTGGATTTGAGGGTTGGATTTAGAACACGAGGGTAACCTTGTTCGACAAGAATTTGTCTGCTATTGTCTAGTCCGGCAACGAAAACATACCCTAATGTCAGTTGTCGGACTCGACAATAGCAAACAAATTTTGGTTAGACAAGCAATTGAAAAAAAAATGTGGTAGCAGTTTACAAGATCGCGGGCAATCAAAATTTTTCGGAGATTGCCGAACGAATAGGGGCCGATATGAGGAAAATCGCAGAACAAAAGTTTTTGGGCCCGTCAAGGACAGGCGCCTCACGGAGTATAAAATATATGCGGTAATCATCACATGAAATCGGTGTGGGCTTAGGAACTATTATTACTTTTTTGGGTTTAAAGGTATTATTAGATATACTGAAAAGTTTGCTTATTTTACATGAACTTTTTAAGTTTAAATTTTTAAAAAATGTTATTATAATCCAAAAGTGCGTTTTTCAGACATATTTTTTGTTAGTAAATATTTAAATGGGTCGTTCTCGTCAACAAACAAAACGCTTTTTTGTAATTTGAGTAAGTTTTTTCATAAAAAGAAAAAGAGGTTCTTCTAAATTTCGCAATCTTTGAAAATTATATTTTTGAAAAATTAAAACTCAAAAATTTCACATAAAATAAACAAAGAACTGTTCAGTATGATTTTTTTTATTAAGCCTTTTTTAATTCCTTTTAAGAAAAAAAAGTTCAAAAGAATCGGTACACTCGTTTTTAGTAAATGTCACAAAGTACAAAAATTTCAACCTAATAATTAAAATTATATTCAAATAACAATTATCTGTAATTTAAGTGTGTTATGGAAAAACAATAAATATGTTATGAAAAAACAATAAGAAAATAAAAGAATAGAAGTGTTTTTTAAATCTCCATTTTTATTTATTTATTTATTTATTTATTTATTTATTTATTTATTTATTTATTTATTTATTTATTTATTTATTTATTTATTTATTTATTTATTTATTTATTTATTTATTTATTTATTTATTTATTTATTTATTTATTTATTTATTTATTTATTTATTTATTTATTTATTTATTTATTTATTTATTTATTTATTTATTTATTTATTTATTTATTTATTTATTTATTTATTTATTTATTTATTTATTTATTTATTTATTTATTTATTTATTTATTTATTTATTTATTTATTTATTTATTTATTTATTTATTTATTTATTTATTTATTTATTTATTTATTTTTTTATTTATTTATTTATTTATTTACTTATTTATTTATAAATATAGATAACTTTGCTAATACATTCATTTATAAGTATCAGAATATCAAAAACTGAAAAACAAAACAAAAAATGAAAAAGGAGAAAAAAAAATTATCCAAATCGGTTAATTGATTCAAGCACTATTTAACTTTAAGCTTGCCTTGTTTTTTAAATTTTTAACAAATTTCGAACCACCCAGTATCGAAACTAGTGAAAACAGTAAACAAAATAAAAATTACTTTGGGGTGTTTTTAGTATTTATAAAAATAATGTATGCATATAATAATGCTTTTAATAATTATGATAATAATTTATACAAAATATTGTCTGAAGTCTTTCTTTAACATCTGCATTTACTGAAGCTCTATTTTAACCGTCCTAACTATGCTTTTAATGGCTTTGGGTGCTGACTTCTGCCGATATATCAAAAGCTGAAATTCTACATTCCATCATGGGTTAAATTTAGAGAATATCAATTATTTTGATTTTCTATAGTCTGTATTTTTTATTTTAAATTCATAAATCATACCTTGATTGATTGCTCAACGAAAGCGTTCTGTTTGAGACTGCTGCCCCAAGTTATTGTGAAAATAAATTGTTATAAAATGCTAGATCTGAAAAATCTGGACTATTAATGCTCCAAGTTTTCAAACTGACGAATAACCCCTAATTAGGAATATTTAAAATTCTGTAGACCCTAATTCCGTGTTAGTAAGATACAGCCTATTATAGAAATAAGTGAAGAATTGTTATTTGGAATGTGTTATAAAAATCATGAACTCTAAGTTAATGATAGCAAAATTTAAAACACACGACTGAATTAAACAGAGAGTGATTTAAAGAAACTATTGAGTAGACCAGATTTTCTTCTTATCAATGAAAATTTAACATCTACTACTCCTAACTCTAGCAATTTGGTTAAAATAATATAGACCCGTAATTAGCTCCGACACATTTTTAAAGTGTTCTTTATTTATAAAAAATACTTTTTTATGTAATAGATGATTACTTTTGGTATAAAAAACAAAATAAATTTGTTTAACAATTTCCTGATTCCGTGCTAAGAACGGAATTACGAACATTTCAAATAAATTATGAATGTAATTCCGTTCGTCGAAAACTCGCTTGTTTTAATAACTTAAATGTACAAAATCAGTATTCTATTAACGTTAGTCGTTTAATATAATTCTAATTAATCAACAAAAACGAATATTTTACAGGAAATAAATACCGATAAATTTTTATGGTCTTACGAAAATGTTAGTAATACCTTAACCTTTTCCATAAGAAAATTGTCTCAAACAGCAAGTTTTCGTCGACCAATCAATCAAGGTATGATTTATGAACTTAAAACCAAAAATGCCGACAAGAAAATCAAAATAATTGATTCTCAGCAATTCAGGGCGTGTACCTGATATACTTTTTTTTCAAAAAAGCTTAAATTTATCTTATTTTAACGCTTTTTATAAAATAGCACGGTATAATGTACTAGCCCGTAATATTGTACACTTACCTTATATACTGAAGTAGTGTTAAAGGTGAAGTGATCGTCAAGAAAATATATATTGAAGCGGGTCACGTTAAATGATTAGAAAATAAGCCGAATCTAGGTGTAATGCGATTCGTGTCGTGCCTGGCTTCTGAAGGCTGGGAAACTTTCATATAGCTCAGTCACGAACAGATCCGCCTGCATACCGGGTGACCTGCTGGTGTATTTTGCCTTGCCAAGTTAACAGAGCTCTGACTTGTTCGATATACTTTCTCGTGATACCCGTGGGCTGGGAGCGGTATAAGTCTCGTGTCGGCAGAAAGCAGCACTGTGTCAAATAGAGTTAGCAAGTGTTAAGGCATAGAGGTCCCGCTCTACCACTTTTTGGTCAGCCTAGAGAGCTGGACGACCCACTGAGAAGGGGTTCAGTGGAGTTGGTACCAATTGGTACCTAAGGTTCCATCTCTCCGGAGACTCAACCCTACGGATCTCTCTGGAGGACTCAAAGAGAAATGCTCTGGAAATGAAAGGGAAGGGCCCAATTGTCAGAGCTGAAAACGTGAAGCGGGCCAGAGAGTCCACGATGCCGTAGGACAATGCAACAAAAAAAACCAGGATAACCACCTTCAGGACAGCACACCATCTCAATCCAAGCACCAGCAATGCTTGTGCTATTCAGGTCGCTATTCTAGATGTGGATTATCCCCAGGTGATGCTTAGCACGGAAGAGCGGGGGTATTTGAGACAGGGCGAGTAAATCAACTAGCAATAGGAAGTGTTGATCACAGGATCGGGTTTGGGTGTATTCACTTCAAACTTGGTCATGTGGTGGAAGAGTGCGACGACGAGTAGATGTTAACATGGCTTGTGTCTGTTATACCTAAAGTGGAAGTCGATAAACACTAATTTGTGAGGAAAACGGGAGGGGACATTCCGCTTGCTCACAAAGTTATCGTCTTTCTTCCAAGGGAGTGCTATTCAGACCAGGGAGAAATCTCCCGCTCTGCTAGAGAGGCAAAACGCCGGCTTATTTGTCAAGAGGATTGGAAGATGTCGGGAAGTCAGGATGAGGGTACAAGCTAACTCCTGACGGAATTGAATGACGACAGGGTAAAGACACATCCGGTAGTGGGGAATACCCCCAACTACCGGTTCGCCAAGGTCGTTGTTCATAGATTTAGAAGGATAACAGCAATAGATGTAAAAGAACAACAGAAACGGGGAAAAGGAAACTGAATGCATTTGGGATTGAAAAAATGACAGACACATTCAAAAAAGAATAAGAAAAAATATGCTAGCAGGAAGCTGTAGATAGCTTTGTAATCGAAAGAAGTCAAAATACGACGCTTGCTACGTTACACTGACCATAAATCTAAAATTACAATAAGTTCTATTTGGTATCGGATCGGATAGAATAAACGCATTTTACATGTGAAAATAGGGTTTGAACCTATGTTGTATTAAGATTTTTTATACAATATTGCACATCCTATCAATTCACTGTCTAACTGACGGTTGAGAAATTCAACTTAAGTAAGATAACTGATGATAAAGTTTCAACGCATAAATATCATCGCCTTGGTGGCGTAGTGGTTAAACGTGTCTGCCAAAGAAACTGAGCTCGCTCTGGTACTGATGAGGTTACGAGTTCGAAATATAAATCAGTACAGATGTGCTGAAAGTTATACGGCAGTACAATTTGTTTAAATGCCAGGAAACATATATATTCTTGAAATTGTTTTATGTTCATGACAAAATATGCAAACGTTTTCAACAGTACAAATTCCAGAAAACACAAGAGTTTTCTAACTTGAATTATGTTCAAAAAGTTCATAATGAAGGGGCAAAATGTTTAATTTAACCTTGAGTTGTCAAAAAATACAAATGCATGACAATACGACTTTCAACAAGGAGGAGCGAAGAGATTTACTGATCTTTATCTTGTATGTCTGGTACAGTTTATTGAGAATCGTTTCAACACTTTCGGAGTTGCTCTTGTTATTTCCAAAGCTTCTGAAAAACTTTGGCACAACAATTGAGATGCTATGGATTAAGTGATCAATTTATACTATGGACATAGAGCTTTATATATGAACGTTAATTCCAAAGATATGATTAAAACGACGACAAAAGATGCTCATTTGTATAAAAGATGACATTATTTTAAGACATGGCCATCGTTCGTAAAAGATGACTGTCAATATTATAATGTAGCGATAATGGAATACAATGTAATAAAAGAACATAGTTCTGGAAAATACGTTTTAGAGAAAATAATTGCACTGAAAGAATGTAAACCATATGAAGATAACAAAAATAAAATAACGCCCAACAGGAAGTTTTTGTTTATCTAATATAAAAAACGTAATTTATTTGAAGTGAAACTTCTTTAGGCGCGTTGTGCAATTTTCTATGGGGAGAAATTTATATATTCGAGCATCATCACGCATAATGCGTTTAAATATAAAATATCTCTATTCGGTTGTAGTATCAAAATGCAATATGGATATCGCAGTCGACTGAGGTGCTATAGGTCGAGAATCCAATTCCGGGAGTGGTACTTTTTTATTGTTTTTTTTTAATTTATATTAAATGCCATTAAAATTATTGTTTTTATTCATGAATTTATAAAAATCATAAAAATTTTTTTTATGAATTTTAAAATATTGATCGATAACGCAGTTTTTTAAAGTAATTGCTACTATGTCTTTTTCCGTTTCGTTCAAATTATTATCATTTCGATAATAACAAGAAAATTTTGGCAAAATAATAAAATATTGGTTTTCCCATCATTATTTTCCATAATTTCATTCCGGTGAAATAAAATAAGGAAAATAAAAACTAATATTTTCAAACTTGTTTGAAAATTATTTGTGGAGACTTACTTATTAAAATAAGTAACCTAAAGACGTGACTTACTTGCAATTTTTTTATAGAAAAATTTAATTTAAATTGTCAGTGTCAAATATTTGTTTTTTGTTTACTAAATGATTTTGAGGAATAAAACTTCTTTCTCGATCCATAATAAAATTAATATAATAATTTAAAATGAAAAAAATAGCTTTGAAAACTCTTTAATTGATCAAATTAAATAAATCAGTCTAATTAAATTTATTTTCGAATTTGCTTTTATGTTGCTGTCAAATTAAGTATGCTAAATCATTTAGAACAGCTTTTAAATACTTTTTTTAAATGGCGGATAATAAGTAAGCCTTCATGAATAAGTTGCAAATAAGTCGTCGTTTAGAATGCATCCCCAGTGGCTATTCTGTTTTTTTATACTTTTTGTTTTTGTTTTCTTTTTTCATTTTTTCTATTGTCTGTTGGTGATTGTTGTACCATTTTGGAAGTGAAAACTTCTTTATGCGCGGTGTGCGATTTTGTATGGGGAAAAATTATATATTTGAGTCATCGTCACACTAAATAAATATTAAATATAAAATAAATATTAAGAAAGAGCATAATATAAATTGTAATCGTTTGTTATTTTCTTATTTCTTATTCTCATTTTCTGGATTTATAATTTTTTTTTTCATTTTTATTGAATTTGATTTTTTTTTCGGTTTAAGTGTGGTATAGTTAGCAAAGATTTCGTTGTATTTTTAAGTAAAATAAAAAAATGCGTTTGTCATATTTGATTTGTGTGTTTTTGATAGTACGAATAACATTAGCCCTAAAATTAATGGAAATATATTATAAATAATTTTACTCTCGTTCTCTTGATTCATATTTTGTTTTTTATTGAATTTGATGTTCTTCTCAGTTAATAACAGTGTGGAAGTGTGGTAAAGAAAGTAAAGATTTTGTTGTATTTAGACGATAAAAGCATAGCTATTTCACAGTTTTAAGTTTTCACTTCTGTCGGCAGTCCTCAAGACTGTCTTCGATTTTTTTTATTCCCTTATGTTCGGGTTCCAAGCTCACACAGCTGAATTATTACTATTCGTTTGTAGAGGTTAATGTTTGTATATTTAAATAATTAATCTCTTCAAACATTAACGATCACAGGATCACTTGTACTCATGACATGAACCATATATGTGAACCTTGTAAAACTTAATCATGTTCTCGCACCATACGATTAATTCAATCAATTCGAAATCGAAAATCAAATTCTTTGCCATTTTTAGTTGGCGAGGTGATGGAAGATAAAAAGGTAATGAAAAATAAAAACTTCACTTTTTACTTTCAATTGCGTGCCAGTAATAACTTTTCTTAATAAATAAAATTAATAAATAGTGTGTGCTTTTTGGATAGTTTATGATTTCCACACTAGCGTATCAATTTCCAAAAACAATTGTTAAATTAAATTTAGGTTTAAGTAAGCCTATTAAGATTAATTGTTAAATTCAAAAAGATAGGTTTAAATTATTACGAACAGATAAAACCAAACCACAGCAGCACTATCAAGTGAAACTGACTAAAACTTACTTTGAACTCCACAATTATCAAATAGTTATCAGCTTAGCAAAACATGAAATTGTTTAAATTATATCAAAATAATACTAAACCTTACCAGAACAAAAACTTTGTTTTCACATCTTCAAACAATAAAATCTTTTCATGGATAAATACAATTGTCCAATCATTAGATTTTCTATTGTTTACATTTTCATCCAATTTTAACCCTTTACATAGATAAACACAACCTTGCTTGAATAAATTTAAAATGTTTAGATCATGGTTAAACTTTATTGAATTTGACCACTCATCTGACCATTTAAAAATAATTTTATTATTATAACGTATTGTCACGAGATATACCCGTATAACGTGTATCTATACTAAAAATAACGATATATTTAAATCTCCTTGTAGTAACCCTTTATCCTTTTTTCTTTGATCTAATTAAAGTTTTAAAATTTGCCTTTTTTAAATTAAATTTATGGTTATGCTTCAAAAACATGTTGTAAATGGAATTAGAAACTGAGTTGAACATAGTATTTGTATGTAAAACTTATTTCATTTTTGCTGAAGATAGGGATAAAATTGATAAAGTGAATATACATAACTTTATACATGTTATAAGATATCAACTAAGAGATGCAGATATAATAAATTTTAATACCATAGTTCCGGTCGTATGTGGGCTCTTCTGATTTACATGAATTATATTATACATATATATTAACTTATAGATGAAAAATATAAGAATGAATGTTAAAAGTATATATTGTATAACGATCACATACGGATATTAACATCACACGGCACATCAGCATAGCAGTTACGAACGTGGCTATTATTCTAATCGCTAGTATCACAACCCTTATAAACTTTTCAAAAGTTTCAGTTCGCTGGTTGGAGCAAAAAAAAAAAACAATTTCTCCGAAAATATTCAATTCCTCCACAAAAATTTAAAAATATCTCAATTTTCACAAACCACAACGTAAAGAATCTGATCATCTCATTTTTATTCAATCAAAGAACAATTGTAGCAAAAATTAAATTTGATTTTTGAAAATCGATTTTAAAGCAAAAAAAAAAAATTTGAAATCTTTTCAACAAAATAAATTCCCTGAGGCACTTTTCGTGAATATAAAAACAGAAAATTCTATAAACATAAAAGGAAAACTAACTAGAAAAACCATATTTAGTATACTGGTTCGTTACAAATAGATTTTTTTTGTTAAATGCATATATAAAAAATATATTTATTAATTATATATATTTTTAATTTTTTCGTTTCATATGAACAAACAGAACAAAAAATTATATCCATATTTTTCCATTGACAGATGAATCGAAGTTTATTTTCAATTTTTAATTTAAACATTTTCATTGAAGTAATTCCATTCAATTCAGTCCAATTCAAATTCAGATAGAGTTACATACGTATATTTTGTAGTTATATTACGAATAATTTTTTCATCAATATTCTAATAAAAAAAATCAATTACAATATTTTTTTATTTTTATTTACAATAAAATTGAAAATGGTACATATAAGTTGATGAATAATGAAAGAAATTAAAAATCGTTGGACTGCAAGTGAAATTAAAAAAATTGAATTTATTAATCATTTTTGCTCAAACTATTCCATTATCATTTGTCATCATTCGAAAAGGTGAAGATTTGAAGATTTTTATTTTGCTTATAACGAAATGTGCTAATTTATTCAGTAGAATTGCCATTCAGAATTATTAGTTCATCATAACAAAAAGAAGACACTCTTGATGAAAAACGTAGAGGTACGCAGGTGAAAAAGTCCAAATTTGAACTTGACCATTTTTGATTTTCTTGAAACTTGGCATATAAGTAGTATGGACAAAATGAAAAATACTACTGTTTTTAAAATTTTTTTAAAGTGCATAGTTTGAGCATAGGGGGCACCCCGACATGCATGAAAAATGAAAATTCTGCCAATCCGATGTAACTTTGAAATTAAATTAATTTTTAATTAAATTTATTTTTTCGAACAATTTTTATCATCAAAAAATTTTAACCACTGAAGTTCGAGAAAATAATGAACAATTAGAATTTTAGAATGACTAAAAATCTTTAAAATTAAATATCTCAAGAACAAAAATTTTAGCCGCTTTGTAAATTTGATATATTTTAGAATAAGGATAGAACTATTTTCAGAAAAAAAATTAATTAAATTCCAATTGATCTTTGACCCTAGCGCCATCTTTAAAAAAGTTTTTTTAATATATTTATTTAAAAATTAATTATAAAGACAATAAATTAATTTTTTTTTCAAACGATTAATTAATCATCTACTAATCAAACAAAATAAGTTTGATGAAATCGGTATAGCCGTTCTTGAGCAATTTAATTTCAAAGTTACATCGGATTGGCAGAATTTTCATTTTTCATGCATGTTGGGGTGCCCCCTATGCTCAAACTATGCACTTTAAAA